>JAOQIF010000624.1:0-52375 GCA_026260285.1 Colletotrichum sansevieriae | reverse complement strand
CCCCCCCCCCCCCCCCCCCCCCCCCCCCCCCCCCCCCCCCCCCCCCCCCCCCCCCCCCCCCCCCCCCCCCCCCCCCCCCCCAGATAATATAATAAAAATAATAGAATATAAGGTAGAGAAAGGACTAAATATAACTTTAATACGAAGGGAAATAGATTGCTCTTCTAATAAGATATTAATTATGATATCTAGTATTTAGGATAAGCGAATAGTATAATAATCTCCTTGAATAGTTATCTCCTCTAATATGTAGTTTTTTATATACCTCCTGCTCTGATTAGAGGTATATATACTAAGATAGATAAAGGATAGAAGGTAAGTATACTACAGGCTATACTAAGGAGTAGCTATTTATTTCTATAGCTTATATACTACTTAAAATCTATAGGTTCCTTATAAAGAAGTAGTACTAATAAGCTATATCTACTTAAGCTATATGTCTCTAGGGATAACTTTAAGCTCTAACTGATAAATAAGGGCTAGCTTATATACTACTTAAAATCTATAAATACCTCATAAAGATAAGTAAGTAGGTTCTAGAAAGCTTAAAGGTATTTCTTAATAATAAGGGCCTCGCGCTATATTCTAAGGTTTTATTTACTAAGTCTAGTTATAGCTAACTCTATTTAATAGTAATAAAGGTATCAATATATGAGTAATTACTTATTATATATTTAACGAAATAGATATCCTTCCTACGATTTATAATAAGGATAATTACTAGATGAGCAAATAATATAATAAACTCTTTATATAATACTCTCCTCTTAATATATAGCCTTTTAAATACCTCCTACTCTTATTAGAGCTATATATACTAAGAGAGATAATAAAAAATAGAAGGTAAGTATACTATAGGCTATACTAAGGAGTAGCTATTTATCTTTATAGCTTATATATTACTTAAAGTCTATAGGTACCTAATAAAAAGATGAAGAAGAAGGAAGGAGGTCCTATAAAGCTTAAAAGTAGTCCATAATAACTACCTTATATTAGATTTTATAGTTTTATCTACTAAGTCTAGTTATAGCTAACTCTACCTAACCTTTGTTTAGGCGTAAATATACTAGTAAGTGCCTGTTCCTGCTAGCTACTAGCTAGAGCCCTACTATATATATAGGGGGTACTAATAAGAGCTAATAAGAGTAGTATAGACTAAAAAGTGCTATATAGATCTATATTTATCTAGACTTACAATAAATTAGCTGAATTCTTTAAGAGACTAATTAGATTCGAGCTTTTAATATATAGGGGTTTAATAGTAGTAAGAGAGTTTTCTTCCTCAGGTAGGCCTAGCTTCCTAAAAGGTAAAGATTAACCTTCCTAACAGAAGCTATACTAACCTTGAGAAGAAAGTTAAAAGTAAAATTAATAAAGTTAATAGACTTAATAACTTCCTCGAGTATATAGAACTTATAATTAAAATTAATAACTAATTATATAAATAATATAAAGAAAAAGGAGAATAATAACTAATCCCTAACTAAAAATAAAACCTTTAGTAATAACTATATAATAAGTATTAAAATAGTTATAATTAGTAAGTAAATAACTAATAATATAATCCTAAAGTAGCTTAGTATATTATTACTTATAGTTACTATAGTAAACCTATAGATCTTAGTACAGCTACTAAAGATATTAGGAAGAACTTTAAGTACTTTAATTATACCTAATTAGATATATTATATTTGACGATTTATAGCTAAAAAAGAAGTAGTTTATGCTTATTCTTGAATAACTATAATAAGTTAGTACTAGAACTAAGTATATTCTATACAAATAACTCAGTTAGACCACTTATTATAATAATAACTATATAATTCACTTAGACTGTAAGAAAGAAGTAGGATAATACCTAAAGAATCTATACTACTTAGGATATAATAAAATAGGAATACTACCTATACTAATAAAAACTATTATAATAAGATATTATAATAATATAAAGCTTGAATATAAAGCTACTAAATAGCTTAATAAAATCCTAAGTTTCTAAAACCTTAAATAATTAAGTAATACTATATAATAGCTTTATTTATATTAAATAACTTAAGAATACTCTATAACTTTATAGATAATATACTAAGACTAATCTTTGTAATCCTATATAGTCATAATAAATTAGAGCTATAGAATTATACTTAAAAGCACGAATCCATACCTAAAATAACTTAGAGTAAATCTAATAGATTAACTAAGAACTTAAGGAATAATTTAGTAAGGAATCCAATAAAGAGGAAGAGGAATCTAGACAAAACCTTAACCCCTATATATAATAATAAATCAATAGATAGATATAAGAGCCTAAGACCCCTATTAACTTAAGTAAATCTTATAATATTACTTAATAATATTTTCAAATAGTAACTATTTGTAAACCTAAATCCAAGAATATAATACTAGCTCTAAAGAGGAATCTAGAGATAAAGAAATAAACTTATAACTCTAACTATAAGAAGTTATATCCTTTAGTAATAGTTAGAAGGTATATTTCTATAGAATAACGCTAAAAAAGAAGTAAAAGAATTACTTTTAAATAATAATAATAATCGTAAATGCCTACTCCTGATATATACTATTTACCTATAAGTACTTTAGGTATACTACCTTAATAACTAATATAAGGAATGCTTAGGAGAAAAATATAATTACAAGTACTACCCCTATAAGTACAGTAATAACTCTATTTTATAAGCCTACTAAGTATTCTAACTCCCCTATTAGTAAATATATTACTAAGATAAGAAAGGAATTACTACCTTTATACCTAGCTATAACTACCCTATAAGATACCTAAATAATGTAAAAGTATTATAAGAGGAATTTTAATAAGATTAATATGAGGTATATTTAATATATAAAGCTAAAGTATTATAACTCCTATAAGAAGGACCTAGCCTACTAAAACTAATGATCTAAGAAAGTAGCTTTACTAAGGTATATAAATAATGTAAGATAATCTAAATAATCCTAACAAATAAGTAATTGAAAAATTAAACTTACTAAAATAGAATAATCATAAGGAAATATAATAAAACCTCTATATAATACTAATACATTACTTATAAATAAAAAATACCTCTTGATTAATATAATAATTAATAGAGAACCTATATTAGTAATAATAAATAGTAGTATATAAAGTGACTTTATATTACCTAATATAGTAAATTAATAATAGATTAAATAGAAGAAGAAGATTCTAGAAGAAGAATACTACTTAGAAAATATTTAAGGAGATAAAGTTAAGTATAATAGAGGCTTTATTAATTTAGAGATGATATAACTCCTTTTAAGTTATTGTAATTTTTAAGAGTAACTCTATATTAATATTATAAAGATAAGAAATAACTATAATATTATCCTAGGACTTCTATAATCATGGAAATATAAACTATATATAGATTAGAGAACTAGCTAACTCTCATAAGATAAGGATTTAGTTATTAAGTAATAGCTTAAGAGAGGTACCTTAAATAAGCTATAAAGAACTCCTAAAGTAATATAAAACCCTATATACCTAAGAATTAAAGATATAGGTATTGAGATATCAATAGTAACTAGTATTAATAAAAAAGATTAAATACTATTTACCCTAGTAGAATACTAATAACATAAGAAGTTATTTATTAAAAATCTTAATATAGGATTACTAGAATATAGTAGTTATAATTTCAAGTTTAAGCTAAAGCTAGAAAGAGAACTAATATTTAAGAAGATTTATAAACTGAACTAAGAATAAGTAGAAGTACTTAATACTTACGTTAATAAGAATCTAAAAAAAGGATATATTAGACCCTTAATATTACTTATAGAATATTTAATCCTCCTTATACTGAAAAGAAATAGAAAGAAATGACTATATATTAACTATAAAAAACTTAATAATATTACTTTCAAGAACTATGACCTAATACTACTGATTTCTAAGCTATATAACCTCTTGTATAATATAAACTAGTTTATAGCTCTTAGGCTTAAGGGAGCTTATAACCTTATTTATATTAAGTCAGACGAGGACTTAAAAATAATATTCAAAGATTAATATAGATACTCTAAAATACTTATAATACCTTTTAAGCTTATAAGCTTACTGGCTACCTTTTAGACTATAATTAATAAAATATAATAACTATACCTTAAGAAATTTATTATAATATACCTTAATAGTATTCTTATGCTCTCTAAGAACCTAAAAGAACATAAGAAATATACATATAAAATATTCTAATAATTATTAAGTCTAGAATTACACCGCAGCCCCTTGATAAAAAGACCGTAATAAATTTACCTAGTTTATAGGTATAATCTAGGAAATACCATATAGGTATTTTAAACTATGCCATCTACTAGTTAAGGAAAATAATATAGGAACCCTATATATTCCTACTTAGAAGTAAACCCTCTAATTATTATGAAGTTAGATATGCTAAACTAGGGCTAATTATATTAGAGCTAAACGGGCTACTAAGGCTCTTATAGCAAAGCTGCTATATAAGATAACTCCTTAACCTAAAAGGTTAACCTTCTATTATTAGTATAGCCCTTATTAGGGCTCTCGTTAATACCCTAGGGGACCCTATAAGGTATAATAGTATTATAACTAAGTAAGCTAACTTAGTAGTAGAAGCTAAGTAGGTTATTATATACCTTATAGAGTAGCCCTTCTTTAAGCAGGTCCTCTATATTTTTAAAGTAGAGGCAGCCTAGGCCTATCAGGGCTTAAACGTTAGTAAGTATAGCTTATGCTAACTATAATATAGAGAGAGCAGTGCTTATGATAATATAGCTATAAAGGTATTAGCTAACCCGATTAAATAAGAGGACTAGTAGATAAAGTAGTAATAGAGATAGTATTTAATAGTAGCGCGAGTAGTATGCGAGAGGATAAGTTGATGGTTTTATAGTCTATCAAATAATTAAAAACTACGTTATTATTAATATAAAGTTAAAGGTTATATAGCTATGTAGTAGGGTATATATAAGTATAGCTATAGTTAGGAGAGGTAGTTAGTAAGATTACCTAACCGAAGGCTATATATAATTAGGAGGCGCAGAGTCAGAAGGTCTATTATACTTAAGTAAAATTACTATATAGTAACTAGAGGCTATAATAAAGAACTTATAGTAATTATTAGAGCTTTTATAAAATAGAGACAATAACTATTAGGAACTAAATACTCAGTTAAGGTATAAATAAATTATAAGAACCTTGCTTATTTTACTACCTTAAAACCCTTAATAAATAATAAGTAAGATAATTAGAATTTCTATCTAAATTTAACCTTAAAATTATTTATAAGAAAGGAAATAAGAATTATAGAGCTAATACTCTTAGCTAGTAACTAGATTATAATATCCTAATACCTAAAGAAACCTAAGTTATCTTAAAATAAAATAAAGATAGAAATCTTATACTAGCTATAAATCTTCTAATAATAGCTAGGAAAGTTAATACTAGTATAACTAGATAAATAACCCCTAGAACTATTAAGAAGGTATATTTAGCACCTATATATAGATACTAAGGCGTTACTAAAATATAAAAATATATTTAATAATACTGTAATAAAACTACTCTAAGATATGAAGTAGTAAGTATTATTAAAAACTATAATATCTATATTAAAAATAAACAAAGCTAATATTAACCCTATAATAGGATTTAACTACTACCTATTCCAAAACTAATATAGTAATTAATCTTATTTAACTTTATTATGAAACTACTTAAGTTAAAAGAACTAATAACTAATGCTAAGTAAATATAATAATATTTTAGTAATTATAGACTAATATGTAAAGTATACTTACTTTAATCCCTATATAGAGTCTAGCATTACTAGAAACCTTAGTTATATGTTCCTTAAAACTATTATTAGCTAATATAGAATATTAATAGAAATTATATTAGACAGAACTTAGTTATTTACTTCAAAGTTTTAGAGATCCTTAATCTTATAGCTTAGATCTAATTATAAACTCTTTATTACTTTCTATCTAGAAACTAATAAATAAACTAAAAGAGTTAATTAGATTTTAGAAACTTATTTATATTATTATATGAACTATAAGTAAGATAATTAGGTATTATTATGACTAATAGCCTACCTAATTCGCTTATAATAGTATAATAAGAGAAAATGTAAAAATATTACTATTTTACTTTAACTATAGATTTATCCTAACTACTTATAGAGAACTGTAATAAAGCCTAGTCCTACTTAAAGCTATAATAGAAATTAATAGAATCTAAGAAATATAATAATAACGCCTTAAGAACCTTAAACGTCTCTATAGATAAATGTTTATATAAATATACTAATAAGAAAAGAGTTAAGCGACTAACTCTAAAGGAGGGAGATTATATCTACTTGAGATACTAAAATAATAAACCTAAACGACTAAGTAATAAACTAGACTATAAGAAACTTAGATTATTTAAGATTGATAGAAAGATTTTTGATATTAATTATAAACTGTTACTACCTAATATTATAAAGTATTATCTAATCTTTTATATTTTACTTCTTAAACTAGTATTATGAGGACTATAAATAAAGAATCCTTTTATTATAGAAACTAATAAGTTAGAATATAAAGTTAAAAGGATTATTAACTATACTAGAAATAAAAACGAAATATAATACCTTATAAAATAAATAAATTATAAATATATGGATAATATATAAGAACCTATAATAAACCTGAAGTATATATGAAATAAACTATAAATCTATTAGGAATAATAACTATAATATTCCCTATAAGCGAGAATTACGCTATAAATATATAAAAGTAATATTTAACTTATTTAACCTTAGTCTATTATTAGACTATAATAAACCAATTAACCTAGAAATAAGAACCTATTTATATAACTAGGGATACCTATTACTTAGGAATTATGAAGGTAAAAAAGAACTACTATTAAGAAGATCTAAACTAAACCTAATACTAAATAAAGACTAATCTAGTTTATTCAGAGCCTCCTAAGAAGATAAATTATTAATAACCTATAACTCCTAAGCTTCTAATACACGCTCTTTAGCTTCTTATTCTTCTTTTAACTATGTCCCTCGCTATATGAGATTAGAATTATAATCCTATAAAAATCTTCTTCTTACTCTTCTTACTCTACCTTCTTTTACTCCTTAAAGTAATAATTCACTTCTAGAAAGTGTAATAGTATGGCTATAGGCCTAAACTAGGAAAGGCTAGAATGCTGAAACGTAGGTATCCGTTGTTATATTGAACTATTGCTTAACCTTCTAAATCTGCAGCTTAAAGCGTTTTCTCTAAGGTGTATTTATCCGCCCCTAATTTGCTAACGTTTTGCTAATAGCGTGGCTTTATATCTTATACCCGCTATTATTCCTTATTATTGCCCCCCCTTCTAAAGCCTTAGTCCCTAGGGCATACTAGTAGGGTAATATAGCTCTGCGTTGTTAACTATAGGGTAGTAGTTTAGCGCCTTTATTATATTATTTGCTATCGCTCTTTTCTGCGCTAGATTTAGGCTACTATAGCAAATAGTATATTTCATTTTCTAGCGCGTCATATATTTTTTAATTTTAAGTATTACTATTATTTTTTAATTAGTTGCTAATGGTTACATAACTTTTTAGTAGTATATAGCTAGTAATTATTTAGCTTTATTACCTAGCGATATTAAGTATAAAAGGGTATTTTCTTTAAGGTCTCTAACCTAGTTGAAATTTCTCCTCTTTATAATCCTTTTTTTAAGCTAGTAGCCTCTATCTTTTTAGCGCTTATTTTATAAACTTTTGCTATAATTATCTAATTTCTCCCCTTTTCCCTTTCTCTCTCCTTACCTTACTTATCTGCTTCTCTAGCCTTTTGCTAATAGCTCTCTATAATATCCTATATTATATATATTGGCATAGTACTTACAAAATACCTCTATAATCCTGAGATCCTCTCTAGTAACCTCACTAGTAATACTAATAGTAGCTATCGTTATATTAGCTATCTTTATAAGATATATTAGGATATTATTAACCTTCGCTCTATATATAATAACAAATATATAATAACTATGCGCAGAAGTATATCTACTATAACTTTAGTAAGAAGAAATATGCTACTATAAGTCTCTACTAATTCGATATCTAGTCGCTATATACTAATACTTAGTAGGTTCCCTAGGAACTTTAGGGCGCTGCCTAAATAACCTAGAATATGTTCTACTAGATCTAGATTTAGGAGCGTAATAGCATCCTAACCTCTCTTTATTATTATTATATTCTCGCTTCGCTTAGTAACTATTTAGTAGCATCGAAGCATATTACTAAGCTTATTTATAATCCTACTACTAGTAGCAGTAGTTATAAGATAGAGTAGCTCTAGCTCTAAGAGCTCGCCTCAATCTATAAGCACCTAGCGCTTAATATCTTAGTTTATATAAGCTATTATTTACTACTCCCTCGCTAACTATATCTTACTAATAATTAGTTCTAGATTAGTACCCTTTTTAATAGTATTAATATGCTTTAGCGCTTAAACGCTAGTTAGCTGCTATATATTTATAATAATAATCCCACTATCTACCTCTATAATAAGATTAATTATCTAGTTAATAACCCTTTAATAATACTAATCCCTAAGCGCTCTTATAAGCATAATTTTACTTCCTTTCCTATGTTCTCTAAGGTACTTTAAGATAATCTCCTTAAGTATGCTACTAATAATATTCCCTCCTGCTTTATTACTATTATTAGTACTCGCCCTATCTCCTATACCTCCTATCTTTATACTCCTATTAAATTTAACTAAGAGGGTAGTAATAAGTTAGTAAAGAAGGTTAAGAAGACTAAGGTTATTATTACTATCTCTAATAGTAGCTCTAGTAATAAGTTAGGTAGTAAGTTAGGTAGTAAGTTAGGTAGTAGCTCTAGTAATAAGTTCGGTAGCAAGTTAGATAGTAACTCTAGTAATAAGTTAGCTAGTAGTTAGCTTATAGGTAGTAGTACTAGGGATACTAGTAGTGCTAGCTTAGCAACTAGTTACTATAGTACCTATAGTAGGGCTGCTTGTAGTTATAGTGGTTATAGTGCTCGCGCCTATAACTATAGTAGGAAGTGAATAACTAGTTAGATCGTTAGCTTTCTTCCTTTTCTTTATAGGATAATATACCCTTTTGCTATAATATTAGTAATAATTTGCTACTTAATATAATTAATATTCTGCTTCTTAATTTAGCTTCTATTCTATAGTCTCGTGGCTTATAATTAGCAACTTATTACTATAACTTTAGTAACTAGTTATCCTACTTCTTATAAGCCCTCTTATATTATCTATTAGACTTATAGATAGCTTCTTGCGCGTTTGCTAAGTTCTCTATAGGCTCCTATATATTATATTCTATAGGCTATTCTACCTACTTGACTAAATACTATATATTATTACTAATACCTTGCTATATAATAACCTCTTTTACCTCAGATTCCTCTAGCTTATTTTTAAGCTCTAGATATATAAGCAAACCTTTGCTATTTACTTAGCGGTTATTCTATAGTTCTAGTAAGGTAACTGAGAATATATTATATATCGATTAGTACTATAGTAGTAGATAGATCTTATATACTTATATACTAACTAGTTCTATAATAGCTACCTATATAAACCTAGGTGCTAGTTTCTTATTTTTAAATTAGAAGTTCTTTATTAATAGCTTAATAACCTATCCCTAATAGTAGGTCTAGTCCTTATGCCTTATGTTATAGTACTTAGCTTATGCTTTAGTAGCCTTCTACTATTATTCCTAGGCCCTCTTATGAGTCTTGAAATCTATTTGATTTGCTCCCTTATAACCTATATTATAACCCTATTCGCAGGGGTTATGTATTCTATATAACGCAGGTAGTATCTATATAGGGCTTCTATTAGCAAGTAGCTAGTAGTGCTATAGTAACTATTATTATGTATAAAATCCGCCTCAGGTGACCAGATGGCTTATTCTTATAGCAAGTTACTAGTATCTGCTTGCAAGTACTTCTCTAATATCTAGTATATCCTTTCCAACTACCTATTAGTCTAGGGGTAGTATATAGTAGAGAGGTAGCGCTTAATAGCCCTCTCTCTTATAAACTCCTCCTAAAGTTTACAAGTAAGGAGCTTATCTTAGTTGCTAATAATACCCTCTAGGGTGCTAAAGTTGTATTTAACCTATTTATAGATAATCTGCGCTAACTTAGTAGCTATTAGCTGCTTTATTATTAGGATAAATATAGCAAACTTAGTTATTTAGTATATAATAAATAGAACTACGTTATATTCCCCGCCTTTATGCTAAGAGCTTGCTAGCAATCTAGTAATAAAGTCTATACTAATTTCCTAGAATAGGTATATAAGTAAGGTTTAGTACTTATAACTTTTTATAGGGCTTATACCTTGGGATGCAGTTCCCTTAGTATATATAGCACTCTATAATATAATTATATATATCTATAGCTAAGTTTAGCTAATAGAAGTTCCTTAAGATTAACTTAGTAGTCTTATTTACCCCTATATAACCCGCCCTATAGTTATTATAGTATTAGTAAAGGATTTCTAGCTTTAGAGACCCTTCTTATAGTATCTCTAACCGTTCTTTATAGAATAAGGTCTATAACTATTAATTATATAGCCCCTATAGTTACTAGCAAGCCTGCGCGCCTTCTCTAATTATATCTAGTAGTATAAGTTATTAGCTCATAGTCTATAGATAAGATTCTCTATTACTTTAGAGGGTTGCTAACTATCTGCTATTTTACTTATTATAAGCTCCCTTATAACCTAGCATAGGATATACTATTATACTATAATAACCCTAGCTCTAAGCGAGTCCTCTTAGTTAATAACCTCTTGCTAAGTATTCTCTATATTATCCCTTGCTCTTGAGCGTTAGGTTATTATAGCTACTATAGTTATAGTAATATTAGCATGCTATAGAGCGTAATACTAACTAGAGACTAAGGCGTCTCCACCCCTAGAGCTATCTATCTAGAAGGGGTACCTTATACTAGCCCTTATGATATTAATAAATACTTTTGAGGTCTCTATACTACCTTATAGTATAGTAATACTTATCTAAAGATCTACTAGTAATTTACTAATAAATCATAGCTTCCTCGCTAGGGTTAGGAGTATATTATTATATTTCACCTCCCCCTCTATATAGTCTAGCCTCTTAGATTATCTACTAGGTTTATAACCCCTAACCTATGCTCTAGACTAAAATTAAATACTAATAGTTCATATACCTACCTAGCAAGCCTTCTCTAAAGGTCCTGTATAGGCGCGCTAATAACTCCCTTTAGCGCCTAGTAATCTATTAGGATTATAAACTTCTTTAATATACCTTGACGGTAGTAAGCCTAATAATTTAAACTTTTAATTATAGCAAGAAGTTCCTATTAGCCTGCTCCCTAGCGTTATTCTATATTACCAAGCTTCTATAAATAATAGGCAACTAGTTGCTACTAGCTATTAATATATTATAATAGAGTACTAGATATAGCCTTTCTAGAAGTATCTATCTTAACCCTTATTTTATAGGTTAGGTCCTAGTATTAGAGAATAGTTGCTAAGTAGAAGGCGGCTTGAAGCTATTTAAAAGCTTATTAGGCTTCTTCTAGCTAGTAAAACTCACTTCCTTTCTTGCTATTCTTACTACCCTTTAATAAGGATATTATTAGGGCTATAATACCTAAATAACCTATAATAAACTTATAGTAGAAGTTATAGAATCTAAGGAAGACTTGGATTTCTTAGTATATCTTTAGTAGTTTCTATTTAGTAGTAGCTTAGATATAAGTTTAGTCTATTAATATACCTTTAGGTATAATAATATACCCTACAAACTCTATCTATTATTAGTAAAACCTATACACTTACTAAGCTTAATATAGAGCGCTTACTAGTGAAGCTTATGGAGCACTTAGCGAAGGTCTTTTATATATTGCTCCCTTATCTCAGAGTAGATTATAATATTATCTATATAGGTAATATAATAAGTATCTAGCAGCTAAGCGAGCGCTTAGTAGATATATGCCTAGAATATAGCTAGGGCGTTTATAAGTCTAAATAGCATTATAATATATTTAAAATACTTATAATATATCCTAAAAGCTATCGTCTAGCGATCTTCTAGCTTAATATAAATATAGTAATATATATCTTAAAGGTTAATCTTTGAGATCTCTTTTACTCCCTAAAGCCTATCTAATAGCTTATTAATAAGAGGGAGTAGATATTAGTTCTTTAGTATTACCTTATTAAGGCCTTGGTATTCTATATAAGAATATAGGGATCTATTCTTCTTAGGTATAAAGAGGATAGGGGCGCCCGCCTCGCTAGTCAAGGGTTAGATCCGCCCTATTGCTTAGTTATTAGTAATATATTAGTGGAGTTCCTCTAACTAATACTTATTCAAAAGGTAGATAGGCTTATATAGAGGTTTCTTCCCTTTAATTAAGTTAATAGTATTTTTTATACCCTCTAGGGCTAGGTATTCCTTTGCTAATTATTTATTAAATATTACCTATTTGCTAAATAGCTCTAGTAGTAACTCTATATCGCCCTCTAGGGTGTCTTCTTCTTCTAGAGCCCCTATTAGCAGCTTATAGGGGGCGATATTCCCTGATATATATATAATATGGGCTCTCTAGCTATTCTTCATAACCTCCTATATGAATGCTAATAGCTTAGTAATACTAAGGTATTTATATCCCTAGGTGTTTATCTAGGTATTAATTATAATACCCTCTCTTCCTATAGAGTATTATAATAGGAGGAGGTCTCCTGCTCCTTTAGGTTAGGGGGCCTTAGCAAAGAGTTACTATATCTTCCTTACTCCTCCTCTTAAGTTAATAAGAAAGAATATTAACTAGTATATATTCTAGCTTATTATAAATTACCTATTAAACCCTTTTAATATAGGGGTGCAGGCTGCTATAGGTTATAGTTACAGGGACCTAGCTAGTTAACTACTAATAATATCAACCTAGGAATAGGAATCTATATCTACTACTACTTCTTATTTAGCAATATGCTAGAGAACGATTACCTATCCTTTTATAGTATCTCCTTTTAAGAAAGTATCTAGTTCTAATACAGGTATAAGGGTTATTAGTATAATCCCCTAACCTACTCGTTTTCTAATAAGTTAAGTTTTTTAACTTCTCTTATAGATTAGATTATACTAACCCTTGCTTTCTTAGTAAGTACTTAGTATCCTACTAGCGTTTTATTTATGCTTTATCTTACTTACTTATCTAGGTAGTCTACCCTCTTATACCTCTTTTGCTTATAGCTAAAGTATATTAAGTAGTTAGATATTATAGGTTATATGCTAGGGCTGAATATAAGCTAGCTCTAATTAGGTCCTTATATCGCGCTATTAACTAGTTAGTAAGGTATTAGGGTCTAGGAACCTTGCGTTGCCTTATAGCTAGAGCCTTGCTAGCCTGCCTTTTAACGCGCCCTTACTACTAGAGGCCCCTTTAGGGTATGCTCTTCTCCTATATACTATTTCCTATTCTTACTTTATAGAGGTTTGCTACCCTATTAGTAATATATCTCCTATAAGTGTTCTACTTCTATAGCTATATCTCTTAGCTTCTATATCTTAACTTTCTAATATTCAAGTTCCCTATATAGGAATAGGGCTAAGTAGAAGTATAGTATCTAGGCCTTAGCCTTACTATCTTCTATACTGACTATACCCAAGTTCTAATATATTACTAATTATTTAGTAAAGAACTAAATTAGTAATTATATCTCCTTCTACCTTATTATATCTAGCTTATTATAATATCTTTGCTCTTAAAGCTCGGGGTTAATATACTATTAGTAAAGAAATACTATAAAGTTAGCTTATGCTAGGTCTCCTTCTAGCCTAGCCCTATAATATTGCTACTAGATCTATAGGGGTGGACCTATCTTTATAAGCGCTTATTATATCTGCTACTCTAGCATACTACTAGCGCGTAGTTAATATCTATCTTTAATTACTTAGATCTAGTTACTAACCTAGTCTATAGTAAAGTCCTTATTTATAGTATAATAGTTATATATAGGGGTTTTTTTATATTCTCTCTATAGGTGCCTTATCGCTAGGTAGTTAGCAAGTTCCTATAGTAGGGTAGTAGTTTATTCCTTATGCTGCTGCTACTATAGATATATCTGCTCTATAAGGCTCTCCTGCTATCTCTATAGTAGCCTTATAGCCTAGGTAAGGATAGTAGAGATATTAGCTTCTTAGGGGGTCCTAGGCGGGGTGCCCTATTAGCTACTACTTACTATCTATTTACTAAGTAATAGTTAGTCTGCCTAGTCTAGCGCTGCTTAGGACCTAGCCTAACCCCTTAAGATTATTTCTCCTACTATATTATTACTAGGGTTATTTATTCCCCTAGTATAATATCCGTACTATATTCCCTATATCTTAGGGATTAGCGAGTAACTAATATCTTATTAGCTAAGACCCTATTAGTTATATTCTATATACTTAGCCTAGAGTTTATTATATTTAAACTTTATTACTAATTTATTAGTATATTCTTACTAGTTTGCTTTAGATATTCTAACTAGCGCTAGTTTCTTAAATTAAAGTAGAAGTAATAGAGTTATAAGAGTATAGCTATAAGCTTAAACTAGGAAAGGCTGGAATACTAGAATATAGGTATCTATTACTATATTAAACTATTACTTAACCTTCTAAATCTATAGCTTATAGAGTTTTCTATAAGGTGTATTTATCTGCCCCTAATTTGCCGACGTTTTGCTAATAGCGTGGCTTTGCATCTTGCACCCGCTGTTATTATTCCTTATAAAGTTAGTTACCTAAGTATAGAATATAAACCTATGGACTATAGGACTTATAAGTATTCGCTATATCCCTATTATTATAGTTTATAAAACTATAAAATATATATTCTCTATAGTATTTTAAATTAAATAAATCTATCTTATATATATAGTTATACTAGAAATAAGGAGAATAAGGTATTATATTATAACCCTGCTAATTAACTAAAGTACTAAGGGCCTAATAATTCTATTAAATTTAAGTATAATGATTATCGCGCGAACTGAATAACTTTTAAATATAACCTAATATAATATTAGTATTATAGCAAATCAAGAAGCATAATCAATAACTCCCCAACCTAGGAGAAATAACTTACTTATCTTAGTCTTTAGGATAAAACTATTTAGAGGGAGACCTAATATTATAACCTATTAGAAGTATAAAGACTAGGGTAGCCCTATAGGCACTACTGTACCTAGAGGACCTTTATATATAGAATAATATAGGAATAATAGGCCTTACCTAGCATAGAGGAACTATAATATAAATTATATAATAATAAGATAAGAAGGAATTACATTAAATTAAAATAATCTAATAAGAACTCTAAGAAGGAGGATTACTTAATATTAAAATAATTCGGAATAATCCCTAATAATAGAACCTATTTACTACTTATCTATAGGATAGACTTAAGCCTAGCTTAAGTATTAACTCCTATAGATCTTTAGTAATTAACTTTATAATTATCCCTAGGATACTCTTAACTTATCTTATACTACCTATTACCTTATAAGGATAATAATTAATTACTATAGCCCTTAACCCTAGATCTAATCTAGTAATGCAGACTAGTAAGACTATACTACTCACTAAAGCATTATCCCTTAGCTTCTATTAGCAGAAACCTACTATCGGATAGCTAACCGTAACAAAGAAGCTCTGCTGCTACGAGCAGGGCCTTATACCTCTCCCTCTTCCTCATCCAACCCACGACAAATCCTTAAAGATGCCAGCACTAGACCCCGCATATAAAAACGCTAAGCCCGCGGTAATAGAAGTATAGGTAGCTATAGTATAATAAAAATAGCTAAACTAATAAAATAATAATAAGTTAGAGCTATTAGTATTCTTCTTCTAACTATAAAAGTGATTAATATATTGAACTAAATAAAAGCTAAACTAACTAAGTATACTAAGCTAACGTTCTATTTACTAAAATAAACTCTCTTTATTAATTTGGAAATATATACTCATGGTATTAGGGCTATAATATACCATATTAAGGAAGAAATATTAACCAAAGTTATGATAAAAGGTAATAGCGAGAGTTAGAGATACTTGATACCCTCTTAAGATAGCAATCGAACTTACTATATTCCTCCCCTAACTACTAGTAATAACTAACAGATAGTTTTAGCCTATAGAACTTAACATTTCTAGTTATATATAGATATTCACCTATATTTAAAATTAATTATTATATAGGGAGTACTTAATAATTAGGTAATACTTTGGAGTAGGGTTACCTAGATATAATTATTATTATTCTAATCTTACTAGAGCTAATCACTAATTATATTGATAGTACCTATAATATCTATAAGCGCTACAATATAATTGATATCTACTCTGTAAAAGCACTATTTTAGATAACTATAGTATTACTTATCTTATTAATAGTAACTTTAACCTTCTTATCCTTAGCTTATATAAATAGCTTCTATTAGGGTACTTTATAGAAGCTAGTAGTTCCTCTCTACTTATACTAAGGAAGGGTTAATAAATCCTAAAATAGGCTTTAAATAAGAAAATTAGTCCTAGCTAGAATAGAGGACCTCATCTTAGAGGATATAGCTTATATTTAAAACTTCTATATAAATATTCTTTTGAAGGTAAAGATAAGTACTAAAGGTATTTAGTACTATAGACTTAACTATACTCTCTGTTATAGTAATATAGGATATAATGTTATTCTTTGACAGCTAGATTATAAGAGTAATCTTATATATCTTACTCTCTAGTTTCTATAAGCTAAAGAGGCGTTAGAGCGATAACTTACCTCTTAGATAAGCTTTAAAAGGCTCTATAAAAGTTATTTTATAAGGCTCATAGTAAGAGATCAAATAATATAATACTATAGCACCTTTAATTTAGATATTTTAATTTATATATACTCTTATATCTAGTTAAGAGCGCACGGGGGGTAAGGACCAAAGGCTTACTATAAGTTAAATATAAAGTATATATAGTTACTTATATTAAATGAGTAATTTTCAGACGAACTTTAAGATCTATTTCATATACTCTTTTATAGAATTAGCTAGGATTTATTTAACTTTCTAAGTGGCTGATATTACTCTAGTATATCCTACTCACTAGTTATAAAAAATGAATATATAAGACACCTCTTTAGATTTAGACTTAAAAATAAAGACTATAAACTTATTTTAAAAGTTCTAATCTAGTTAAAAAGCTAGATATAATAATGGAAAGAACTATTTATTTATTAGCTATATTTTAATATTAAAAATTTAGTTATTATAATAAAAGGTTAAATAAGGCTCTAGTATTAAATCAAGGAATTTAGAATTAAATAGAAAATCCTCCTCTATATATAAAAAAAACAATTGGCACCCTAGAATATATAAAATAAGAAGTGATTAATAGAGGTATTAAATGAAGAGTGGGACTAGGGCCTTATTATAATATATAGCTCGAAAGCACCTATATAAGCATATACCTATACAATTTAAGCCTAAGTAAATCTTATAGTTAGCTCTCTCTAAACTAAGTAGAAGATTCATAGTTTAGAGATTACTACTATAAGTATAAACTAAAGCTAGTTTTAAGCCTCTTAAGGGACCTTTAACTATATTAGGGACAGATTTATATATATAATTATAAGATCTACTTATTAAAATAGGAGAGGGAATGAGGTAAAAAAGTAAAAGGGACTTTGAGATTTAACTAAGGGGATAGATATATTATATATCTTATAAGCTATATTATAAATACGGCCTCTAGCTACTACATAGTGATTTTACCTGCTTAAGCCTAATAGACCTTCTAACTCCGCGCCTCCTAATAATATATATAGCCTTCAGTTATATACTCTTGCCGACTACCTCTCCTAACTATAGCCGCACTTATATACACCTATAGCCTCACGATCTTTAACTTTATATTAATAATAAAATAGTTTTTAATTATTTAAACTATGAAACTATTGACTTATCCTCTCGCGCACTACCTGCGCTGCTAAAACCGCCTCTATTACCGCTTTATCCGCTAGTCGTTATTATCTTCACTATGCTATCGTTAGTAACGCTCTCTCTATATTAAAGTAGTTAGCGTAAGCTATACTTACTAACGTTTAAGCCCTAAGGGGCCTCTCTAGGGGTATTCAAATAAGACCTCTTAAGGGCTATATTAATAATAGACTCTTTATATATAACGGTGTAGTTAATAAAAGAGGGGGTTTTATTAATTATATTAATACTAAACTCTCTAGTAATTTCTTATATACTATTAATATTATATAGTATACCTTATATAGACTTAATATATTTATATATAAAGTCTAGTACTAATATCTTTATGGATTTATTATAAGTTATAGGGATAAAGAAGAGGGAGAGATATGAGGCCCTACTTATAGTAATAAAGCTTCTTATACTTCTAATTATAAGAACCCCAGGAAAGACCTCTTAAGTTAAGGAGTTATTTTATATGATAGGTTTTATCGCACCTTATTAGAAGGTTTAGTAAGGGTATTACTATAAGAGCCTTAGTAGCCTATTCAGCTCTAATATTAGGTTCGGAGTTACGCTATAGCCCCTTTAAAAAAGACTATAATAAATTCACCTAGTTTATAGGTATAATTCAGGAAATACTATATAGGTATTTTCACCTTTACCCTCTACTAGTTAAGGAAAATAATATAAGAACCCTATATATTCCTACTTAGAAGTAAACCCTTATATGAAGTCGGACGTACGCCGCACTAGCTCTAATTATATCGGAGCTAAACAGGCTACTAAGGCTCTCGTAGTAACGCCCTCGCTAAACCTTCTAGCAAGGTGCTGCAAAAGCCACTATACGAGATTACTCCTTAGCTCTAATAGAATTAGCCCTAGTTTAGCACGCATCCAACTTTATATAGTAATATTTAGAGGGTTACTTCCGAGTAGGAATATATAGGGTTCTTATATTATTTTGTTTAACTAGTAGAGGGTATAAGTTAAAATACCTATATAGTATCTCCTAGATTATACCTATAAACTAGGTGAAATTATTATGGTCTTTTTGTAAAGGGGCTATAGCATAACTCTAAACTTAATATAATAAATACTTAAAACTTATATTATATATAGATTCCTAAGGTTAACTAAGTAACTATAATATAGAATATTACTTTAAATAAATATAAGTTCTACTTACGAAAAGATAAAGTAAATATAATAGAGCGTCCTATTATATAGCAGATTATTAATAAAATCATAGAGCTAATTAGCACTATTAATACTATTTTAGAGTAATCAAGCGATTTAAAGGGTATAGACGAGTCATTAGTTAATTTAGAGACCTTAGCTTAACTAACTTAAGATATCAACCTAGAAGAGAGCACTACTAAAGTTTAATCTAAAGCAATGAGATATTTAATAACTCTAAATATAACCCTAGAGCTTAAAGATATATTAATTATAAGGCGTAGAAAATTATAAAGTATAAGAGTAGAGTATATATATTAGCCTGTAATATTAATTACTATACTAGAGATTAGATTAGTACATAGTAACCTATAGGTAAAGATACTGATAATACTATATTATATATACAGAATAAGCCTAGTATAATAGAGTTATAATACAAAAGAGAATAGTAGATCTATTGCTAATATTAGTAGAGGGACTATAGCTTAGTAATAAGATAAAGCCGCTATGTTAAAAGTTTGGAACTAGGGGATAAAGAATTTATAACTCTACTTTATAATAATAAGTTAATTTCTAATTAGAATTAATCTATTATAGCGAAACTTCTTCAAAATCTTCATACCTAATTAGTAGAGGGTAATTTAAGAGGGTGATTACTTATATTAAATACTATATATAGTATTTAGCATAGCAATATACTTGAATTAGGGGCCTCTAGCCTCTACGTAGTTGATTTAACTGCTTAAGTGCAATAGACCTTCTAACTCCGCGCCTTCTAACAATACACACAGCCTTCGGTTACGTGATCCTCTGCTAACCATAGCTATACTTATACGTACCTAAAGCCTCACGATCTTCAACTTCATATCGATAATAATAATAAGGATAAGGAAGAGGTATAAGTCCCTGCTTATAGCAGCAGAGTTTCTTATGCTTCTAGCTATAAGAACCTCTTAGAAAAGTTTCTTTAGTTAAGGAGTTATCTCGTATAGTAGCTTTTTTAGGTTATAAGAGCCTTAGTAGCCTATCTAGCTCTAATATAACTAGCCCTAGTATAGCGCGCATCTAACTTTATATAGCGGTTTACTTCTAAGGAGGAATATATGGGGTTCCTATATTATTTTCTTTAAATAGTAAAGGGTATAAGTTAAAATACCTATATAATATTTCCTAAATTATACCTATAAACTAAGTAAACTTATTATAGTCTTTTTATAAAGGGACTATAGTATAACTCTAAACTTAATATTTAAATTAGGCTATAAGGCTTGAATCGATATATAAGAATAAATACTATATTAATAACCTTATTAAAACCCCCTAGACCTAGGGGGAACTTTAGAACTTACCTTTAAAGCTCTAATAAATATTTAAATAAGTAGTATAAGATAGAATATAAATACTAGTTAGAAGAGAGACTTAGCGTATTATTAATATTAAAGATATATGCTAAAGGCTACTTCCTCTGAAGTAGGTAATAACTAATAAATATAATAATAATAGGTATCTCTAATACTATAAAGTATATATAGAGATAAACACCCCTAAGATAGTCTTTAGGAGCCTCTACTATATACTTATAGCTTCAATACTCTGAATAATATTTATAATTAAAGCCCGTTTTAACCTTAAAATTTATTAATTTAATATTATTAATATTTACTAAACGCTAAAATACTAGATAGAGCTAGTGATTTATAAACTTTCTAAGAGCTTTGAGGAGGGTAAATATATTAAGCTTAAGCGAGCGTTATATAGGCTTTAAGAACTACTACTTCTATAGTATCCTTAAAGGACTTTAGCTTGATACTCTATAGTTTAGGGATAGGGCTATATAGTAAGAACTTTTATCTATATATAGATCTAAATTATAAAGTCTTTATTTTATTCTATATTAATAACTTCTTAGTATTCTACTATACGAATTATATACCGCTTAGCTAACGCTAAATTTAGGGATTAAAAGCTAAGTATACTCGTAAGGATTAGAGCCCTATAGAATAGTTCTTAGGTATTTATATATTAGATAAAGATTTATATATGTAATTTACCTTATCTATAATATATGTATTAATAAGGTTATAAAGAGATTTAACCTTATAGATAGTATTTACTCTATTATACTACTACTTACTACCAAATTTCAGAAGAATAAATCCTAAGCTATAAAAGTATAAGTTAAGGAGTCTTACGAGAAGATTAGTTTTATTCTCTATATTATACTTATAGTACGCCTAGATATAGTATTTATAGCTACTTAATTATTATAACTCCTAATAAACACTTTAAAGCGTTTTTAGCTATAGTAAACTGGGTAATATAGTAGCTATACTTAATATACTAGTTAGTAATTAGCTACAGTAATATAGAGGGTAGTTAGAAATTCCTAATTACTAGAGATACTTCATGAATAGATAATAAAAAAACTTAAAGGTTATTTATTATAAGGATATACCTTCTATTAGGAAGGTTAATATTTACCTTTGAGGAAGCTAGGCCTGCCTAAGAAAAAAAAACCTCCTACTACTATCGAACCCCTAAATATTAAAAGCTTAAATCTGATTAGTCTTTTAAAAATTTAATCTAATTTATCCTAAGTCTAGATTAATATAGGTCTATATAGCTCTTCCTAGCCTATACTACTCTTATTAGCTCTTATTAGTAGCTACTATATATATAGTAGGGCTCTAGCTAGTAGCTAATAGGAATAGGCACTTACTAGTATATTTACGACTTAATAAAGGTTAGATAGAGTAAGCTACTACTAGACTTTAACAAATAAAACCTTAGAATATAGAGCAAAGCCCTTATTATTAAGGACTACCTTTACGCTTTATAGGACCTCCTTACTTATCTTCTTTATAAGGCACCTATAGATTTTAAGTAGTATATAAGCTATAAAAATACTAAGCTACTTATTAGTATTACTTCTAGTATACTTACCGCCTATCCCTCTTTATCTCTCTTAATATATATAGGTCTAATAAGAATAGGAGGTATATAAAAGATTATATAATAAGAGGAGAGAGTATTATATAAAAGGTTTACTATACTATTAACTTATTTACTACTTATCCCTACTATATATCCTAGCAAGAAAGTCTATTTCTTTAAGTAAATAATAAGTACTTACTAGTATATTTATACTCTTATTACTATTGAATAGAGTTAGCTACTACTAGACATAGTGAATAAAACCCCAGAATTTAGCATAAGGCTTTTATTATCAAGGACTACTTTTAAGCTTTTTAGAACCTATTTACCTATCTTCTTTATAAGGTACCCATAAATTTTGAGTAATATATAAGCTAGCTCTTATTATTAAGTTAGAGCTTAAAGTTATTACTAGAGATATATAGCTTAAGTAGATATAGCTCGCTAGCGCTACTTCTTTATAAGGCACCTGTAGATTTTAAGTAGTATATAAGCTATAAAAATAAATAGTTATTTACTAGTATGACTTATAGTATACTTACCTCCTATCTCTTATTATCTCTATTAATATATATACCTCTAATAAGGGCAGGAGCTAGTAGCTAGTAGGAATAGCTACTTATTAGTATATTGACGCCCTTATTAAGGTTAGATAGATAGAGTTAGCTATAACTAGACTTAGTAAATAAAACTTGAAAATATATTATAATATAGTTATTATTAAGAACTACCTTTAAGCTTTAGAGGGTCTCCTTACTTATCTTCTTTATAAGATACATATAGATTTTAAGTAGTATATAAGCTATAAAAATAAATAGCTATTCCTTAGTAATACCTATAGTATACTTACCTCCTATACTTTATTATCTCTATTAGTATATATACGTCTAATGAGAGCGGGAGGTATATAAAAAACTATATATTAAGAGGAGACTACTATATAAGGAGACTATTATACTATTCACTTATCTAGTAATAATCCCCGCTATAAATCCTAATAAGAAGATCTATTTCTTTAAGTATATAATAGGTACTTACTAATAAATTTACACCCTTATTGAGGTTAAATAGAGTTAGTTATAACTAGACTTAGTAGATAAAACCTTAAAATATAGCGCGAGGCCCTTATTATTAAGAACTACCTTTAAGCTTTATAGGACCTGCTTACTTATCTTTTTATAAGGTACCTATAGATTTTAATTAGTATATAAGCTAGCCCTTATTATTAAGGACTACCTTTAAGCTATAAAGGACCTACCTACTTATCTTCTTTATAAGGCACCTATGGATTTCAAGCAGTATATAAGCTATAAAAATAAAAGCTACTTATTAGTATAGCCTATAGCATACTTACTTCCTATCCCTTATTATCTCTGTTAGTATATATACCTCTAATAAGAGCGGGAGGTATGCGAAGGACTGCGCGTTAAGAGGAGGCTACTATACTATTCGCTCACATCGAATACTGGATATTATAGTCGATATCCTATTAGAAAAGCTTATAGCTAGCGATCCCTAGTATAGAGAATAGAATATATAGTATTACTAATTAGACTTATTCTATATATAGCGCAACCTTGCTAACGGAAGTGTTCTCCTTAGAGCTAGCTATAGCTAGCGCTCCCTTGTATTATTTTACTCTTTAGGGAAACTATTTATTAAAAGGCTATATAGTAAAGTATTATTATAATGTTAATAATAGAAGTAGAATTTCTAATCCTTGAATAAATAATAAAAGAAGTAATAATAGTATAGAGATTATTCTAGGATATCGATCTTAATCTTACGAATACTTAGAAGGTCTATTATAATTATTAGTAAAGTATAAGTCTTATGATAAACTTAAGAGAGTATACTATAATATAGCTTAAATATATTAGTATTTAGAAGATATAGCTTTACTAAGAGAATTTAGTAGGCTTATTTAAAGTAGTATATATATTAATAGAGTAGATATTAGTAAATAGACTTATAAAGAACTTACTTTAAGCTAAATCTTAATACTTTAAATTGATTTTAAGCCTTACAAATAACTAAAATAGATTATAATATTAGAAAATCAAATAGTTAATAAAGCTCTTTTAATTTAGAGTAACGCCATAAGTATATAGTAATTTCTATAAAATCTAGGCTTAGATAATCTTAACTATTATCCTAGCCTCCTAGAGTATAATATTCCCTAATAATATATAAGTAGGCGCTACTAGGATAGGTTTACAACTTTAGATAATAGTCCTTAGTTATATACTAACCCTAATACTATCTAATTAAACTTATTATTATCCTATAAGGTATAAATAGTACTAAAAACTAACTAATTATAGTCTTTTAGGCTTTAATAAGCCCCTTTTCTAGGATATATAAAAGGGGGTGTAGTATATACTATAGATTAATAACTATAGTAGAAGTAGATATATAAGTATAGCCCTGAGCCTCTAGCTACTATATAGTAGTTTTACACACTTAACTATAATAAAACTTCTCACTCCACGCCTCCTAATAATATATATAGCCTTTAGTTATATAATTATAACCTCACGATCTTTAACTTATCAAGTCGGAGGTGCGCTATACTAGGGCTAATTATATTACAGCTAAACGGGCTACTAAGGCTCTTATAGTAATACCCTCGCTAAACCTTCTAGTAAGGTAAAAGCGACTATAAAAGATAACTCCTTAACCTGAAAGGTTAACCTTCTAGTAAGGTACTATAAACGCTATGATATAAGTGATAACTTCTTAACTAAAGAGGTCTTTCCTAAGAGGTTCTTATAGCTAGAAGAATAAGAAGCTTTATTACTATAAGTAGGGATTTATACCTCTCCCTCTTCTTTATCCCTATAACTTATAATAAGTCCTTAGGAATATTAGTATTAAACCTTAGATATAAAAGCGCTAAGCTTATATAAGATATACCTTTTAATATAATAAATATAAAAGAGCTTACTAGAGAGTTTAGTATTAATAGAATTAATAAAACCCGCTCTTTTATTAACTACTCTTATACATAGAGAGTATATTATCAATATAGCCCTTAAGAGTGCTCTTCTTAATACCCTAGGGGACCCTATAAGGCGTAGTAATATTATAGCTAAGTAAGATAACTTAGTAGTAGAAGAAGCTAAGTAGGTTATTATATACCCTATAGAGTAGCCCTTCTTTTGTAGGTCCTCTATACTATTAAGATAGAGGTAGCCTAGGCCTATTAGGGCTTAAGCGTCGGTAAGTATAGCTTGCGTTAACTATAATATAGAGCGAGCGTTACTAATAATAGTATAGCTACTATGAAGGCGTTAGCTAACCCGATTCAATAAGAGGACTGCTAGCGGATAAAGCGGTAATAGAGAGGTAGTATTAGTAGCGCGGGTAGTATATAAGAGGATAATTTAATAGTTTCGTAGTCTATTGAGTAAGAGGCCTCCCCTATCTTATTAATCTTATTACTAATAGATAATAAGCTATAAGGAGAGAAAATAAGCTTATTAATAGTCTCCTCCTCCTCTTTAATATCTTTAGCAGTATACTTTATCTTAATATTTTAGAAGGAAGAAGTAACTTTAAAACTAAACTTAGCTATACCCTTCTAAAGAAATGATATTATTCAATATTACTATATAGCTATTTAATAGCTATATACTTATTCTAATACTCCTCTATATTTTAGAAGAATATTTATAACTAGATTATTTTGTTTATATAATAATTATAGTAACTTATAAATATATTTTACAGCTTATTATAACTTTTTATATATAGTACAAGTAGCTCTAGCTATAGCTAACTCTAAGGAGAACACTTCTATTAGCAAGGTTACGCTATATATAGAATAAATCTAATTGGTAATACTATATATTCTATTCTCTATACTAGGGAACGCTAGCTATAAGCTCTTCTAATAGGATATCGACCGCAATACCTAGTATTTAATATAAGTAAATAGTATAGTAGCCCCCTGATATAATTGTCTCCTCTTAATATATAGTTTTTTTATATACCTCCCGCTCCTATTAGAGGTATATATACTAATAGAGATAATAAGCGATAGGAGGTAAGTATACTATAAGCTATACCAAGGAGTAGCTATTTATTTCTATAGCTTATATATTACTTAAGATTTATAAGTACCTTATAAAGAAGATAAGTAAGGAGATCCTTGAAAGCTTAAAGGTAGTCCTTAGTAACTACCTCGCTAAAAGTAGTCCTTAATAACTCCTTTATATTATATTTGGAAGTTCTATCTACTAAGTCTAGTTATAGGTAACTCTATCTAACCTTAATTAAGGTATAAATATACTAGTAAGTACCCGTTCCTACTAGCTACTAGCTAGAGCCCTATTATATATATAGGGGCTACTAATAAAGAGCTAATAAGAGCTAATAGGAGCAGTATAGACTAGACTAAGCTATATAGACCCATATTTATCAAGACTTAGGACGAATTAGCTTAATTCTTTAGAAGACTAATTAGATTCAAGCTTTAAATATATAGGGGTTCAATAGTAATAAGAGAGTTTTTTTTCTCAGGCAGGCCTAGCTTCCTAAAAGGTAAAGATTAACCTTCCTAATAGAAGGCATCTAATTATAGTTTATAGCTAGGAGGTATATTATAACCTAAGTTATATAGATATAACTAATTATAAGTTAATAGAATAAATACTATTAATCACGGTTTTAATATACTTAGAATAAGGCGCTCTGAAACATATTTTAGAATAAAACCTACTAGTAAAATAACTATTTTATACTAATAAATAGTAACTTAATACCTATACTATAGAAAGTACTTTAGCTATATTGATTTACTTACTCTATAGTTAAAACGGTTAGAGTTAAATCTATATCTATTCTAATAGATATTCTAATATATTATAGTATAAAAATAATATAGTTTTTAATTATTTTAATACTAATAGATTACTAAACTCTTCACTTATCCTCTCGTATACTACCTATACTATTAGTACTACCTCTATTACTACCTTATCCGCTAGTTATTACGATTCTTATAGCTATATTATTATTGATAATACTCTCTCTCTATTAAAGTGGTTAATATAAGCTATACGTATTAATATTTAAGCCCTAAAGGGCTGCCTCTACCTTAATATTATAGAGGGCGTATTTAAAGAAGTGCTACTCTATAGAGTATATAATAACCTACTTAGCTTCTACTACCATGTCTATTTATTTAGCTATAATATAGTAGTAGTATATTATAAGGTCCCTTATAGGAGTATAAAGGAGAGCTGTCTTAGGGGCTATACTAATAATATAATCTCTATATATAATAGATTAGTTAATAAAGGAGCGGGTTTTATTAATTATATTAATACTAAACCCTCTTGTAATCTGTTATATATTATTAATATTAATAGGTATTCCTTATTAAATAGGCTTAGCGTTTTTATATATAGACTCTAATATTAGTATCTTTAACGATTTATTATAGGTTATAAGGATAAAGAACAGGGAGAAGTATAGAGCCCTACTTATAGAGCTTCTTATATTTCTAGCTATAAGTTCGAACCTATTAAGAAAGACGTCTTTAGTTAAGGAGTTATCTCTTATATAGTAGCTTTTACCTTATTTGAAGCTTTAGTAAGGGTATTTCTGAGCTATAAAAGTCTTAGTAGCCTATGGAGCTTTAATATAATTATCTCTAATATAGTACATATCTAACTTTATATAAAGGCTTACTTATAAATAGAAGTATATAGGGTTCTTATATTATTTTCCTTAACTAGTAGAGGGTATAAGTTAAATTACCTATATAGTATCTCCTTGATTATACTTATGAATTAGATGGACTTATTATAGTCTTTTTATAAGGGGGCTATAGTATAACTATTAACGTAATATCTTTAATACCCTATATAATAATAACTACCTTAGCTATATTAAACTATTTAAGTTTCTATTTAAATACTATATCTATAGTAGATTAATAACTATCTAATTGTATACTTAATGTGTAATTATAGTCTTCTGAATATAACGTTATAAGGCCTATGATAACCTATAACTAATTTCACCACCTCTATATCTATACTTCCTTATTTTCATTACCTTCTTTCTAGTAATACTAATAATAGCTAATGGTCTTAACTATATAATACTACTTATTTATATATTATTAAAAGAGAATATAATAGAAATAGGTAAATCGACTTATACCGCTTAAGATTAGAGTATATATCTATTTTATAGACTAATAAGTAATAAATAGGTTATTCCAAAGATAATCTTGAGTGACTGCGATTCTGAGTTCTAAATATGGGATATAATATATATAGAAGGGCCTAGGAATTAAGTTAGTTTACTCTACAGCCTATTATATATGAATAGATAGATAAATGGAACGCTATATCTAATAGATCAAGTTAGCCCTCTAATATTATATTAATGCCCTAGAAGACCTATCTAAATAGCTTAATAATATCATATAATCATATTTTAAATATTATATATAATATGAAGTTAGTAATAACTAGATAATCGCTTAATAAAGTAATTAAAGGCTTTGTACCTAATAATATAGCTATAGCGATTTCTAACTAGGTCCTATATTAGATCTAACTCATAGTATTTTAATCTATAACGCCCTCGCTATAGCGTTGATATTAACAAAGCAATCCTATAATCAGTATTATATAATAAAATTCCTTTATATTAGCGATAAGGTATACCTCTAATTATATGAGGGCTATATAATACTAGACGCAGCTATCTTTACCTATAAACTCAGATAAATATACTAAGCTACTTAAAACTACTACTAACTTCCCCTAATATAGCGTATCTATAATACTATTTCAGTCGACTATTTAGAACCTATTATCTTCAGCCCCTATAGTAGATAACTCCTGATCATATTACTTGTTCAAGTCTTAAACAAATAGATTAAAGCTATTATTAACGAATAAAATATAAGAGCTAGAATAAGATAATACCTAACTTCCTATAAAGGTCTTAGACTAGACTACTACTTATAGATTAAAGCTAAAAATACTCCTAATAATGTTCTATATAAATGGTAACAATAAATGAATTTATTATAACTATATAATAACGATAGAATAGAAACAAATGTAAGTAAAACGGAGTTTAGAGATATTAGATTTTATATTAATAGTATAAAATATATATATAAGATAATGGCGTCTTATCTTAGTTAGTAGTAGAATATTAGGTATCCACACCTAACGGGTAGATATACATATATATCTATATACCCCACTATATATATCTAGACTTAGTATAATATATAATATATCGCATCTACTTTAGTCCGCACCCCTATAAATAGATAACCCTCAAATCAGATATTACCTTCTAAGTATATATAGATATTATACCTATGTTATATTATATAGGCAAAGCACTATAAAATAAATATATTTATATAATATATATACTCTCCTATTTTATTTTGTATAAGGGTATTGGGTCGGGGAATTTATTTATATTATAGGCCTAAAATAAGGGGTTATAAGGGGTATTCTATAGCTTCCTAATACCCACTTATACTCCTACTATATTGAGTTCAGAATTACACCGCAGCCCCTTCGTAAAAAGACTATAATAAATTCACCCAGTTCGTAGGCATAATTCGGGAAATACTATATAGGTATTTTAACCTATACTCTCTACTAGTTGAGGAAAACGATATAGGAACCCTATATATTCCTACTTGGAAGGAAACCCTCTAAGTATTATAAAGTTAGACTGCACTAGGGCTAATTATATTAGAGCTAAACGAGCTACTAAGGCTCTCGTGGCCTAGAAAAGCCACTATATAAGAAAACTCCTTAACCTACCTTCTAGTAAGGTATTATAAATACTATTATATAAGAGTTAACTCCTTAACTAAAGAGGTCTTTCCTAAGAGATTCTTATAGCTAGAGGCATAAGAAGCTCTACTTATAAATAGAGCCTTATACCTCTCCCTCTTCTTTATCCTTATCCTTTAACTAGATTAATACTAGACTCTATATATAAATATACTAAGCCCGAGCGAGGCACACCCTTTGGTATAAATAACGCGCAAGGATCGCTAGAGAGTTTAGTATTAACATAATTAATAAAACCCGCTCCTTTATTAACTACTCCGCTATATATAGAGAGCGTATTATTAGTATAGCCCTTAGGAGGGCTTACCTTAATACCCCTATAGGGGACTCTATAAGGTATAATCATATTATAACTAAGTAAACTTAGTAGTATAAACTTAGCGGGTTATTATATACCCTATAGAGTAGCCCTTCTTTGAGCAGGTCCTCCGTATTACTAAGGCAGAGAGGCAGCATATTAGGGGAATATTAGTAAGTATAGCTTGCGCTAACTAATAGAGAGAGCGTTACTAATGATAGTATAGCTAGCGGACGAAGCAGTGATAGAGGCGGTATTTAATAGGAGCGCGGGTAGTGCGCGAGAGGATAAGTTGATAGCTTTATAATCTATTAAATAATTAAAAACTACGTTATTATCGATATAAAGTTAAAGATTGTGAGGCTATGGGTACGTATAAGTATAGCTATAGTTAGGAGAGGATCACATGACCGAAGGCTATGTATTATTAGGAGGCGCGGAGTTAGAAGGTCTATTGCACTTAAGTAGGTAAAATCACTATGCAGTAGCTAGAGGCTACTCCTACTATATACCTACCCTCCTACTACGCGCCTACTATTAAATCATATATTAATTTTTAGCTGCTTTTGCACCCTATACCGTATGATTTAATAGAAAACTCTATATATAGATCTAGGCGGAATCTATACTTAAAACTAGCTAATATAGGTACCGCCTGATTTAGCTAGATTTCGCACTATTTTTATATATATACTACGCCCTACTACGCGCACCTCCCTAGGGGGTCGATTTGATACACCCCTTTAGTTTTAATAGAATATAGTATAACTAGCTTACTTTTCTAATTAACTCTAAATTCCTAAAATCTAGCGAATTAAAAGTTATTTAATATTTTATGTACTTATTTTAATATGCTCTTATATATCTCTATATATATAGGTATCTATTACTACTTATAGTAATCTCTTATATTATATCTTTTTATCTTTAGGTTTACTAATTAGTAGATACTCTAGAAGGTTAGCCTTATTCCCTCTTAGTATTACTTAAGAGACTATAGTTAAGAGTATTTATAATATTTTAGGGATTCTTTATTTACTATTATCCTCTATAATTATCTTTATAGTATTATAAAGTTATTTAAATAGTAATTACGTAGCTTAAGGTATTATAGGCTCTTCCCTTTATTCCCTATTCTCTTAGGTTATAAGCTTCTCTACTTAAGGCCTTATAATAATAAGGAGGTCTTAAGAGACTTAAATTACTCAAGAGGAGAGGCTCTAAAGAGTTATATATCTTCCTTTTTATAATTAATAGCTAGGTTAATCCCTTATTATAATACTATAGGGAGTATTTTATATATTAATATATAGGTATCAATTTATTTCTCCTTCTTATAAGGTATCTTAATAGGGAGTTTTTATTAATAATAAGGTATTAATATAGCTTTTATTCAAGGGAGCTTTACTAGCTTAAAGGAAGAGTTATTATATATTATAAGAAAGCGAAGAGGACTAGAGTTACTCACACTTATAGGGCTTAAATAACTATATAATCTCTTACATTCTATACTAGTATTAAGTTAATATAATATTTAATTATTTTCTATAGTTTCTAAGTAAAAACTCTAATCTTATTAACTAAGTAAGTAGGCGAATTACTCTATAAATATAGGGTATTTCTCTTAAGCTATAGCTTTAGAGGTATATACTATTTATTAGATAAATTACTACTATTTACTCAAATACTATTCAATTAGGGTTATTATATTAATAAGGGAAGGTATAAGGCTATAGCTATAAGAGTATTTAGTAATTTAATTTAATAGTAGTTAGTTAATAAGGCGCTCTTTTAGGTTAAATATTAGATTTATCTTAATCTAGGTTTAATATTACTAGTAGCCTCTTATTACTTCTCCTTCATATTGGTCTCTATAATTAAGTATAACTTATTAATAAGGCCTAATTATATATAATACACCTCTATAAAAATATTATAAGAGGGCTTTAGTGAGGCTGTCAATTATTAGTTCTACTAAAGGGGTATAAATAAGCTTGATATATCCCTCTATAACCTCTTACTATAGCTAGTAGTCATTAATAACAATATAGTAGAGCTTTATTTATAGCTAAATAATCTCTTTTATAATAAAGCCTAGAGTTTATAGGTTATTATATTAGATTATAACCCTTAGTATAGTTTTAATACTTATGTCTATAGATATACGAGGTTTAGGATTTAAGAGAGAGACTTACAGGGCTGTAATTAGCTAGCTTATAAATAGTCCCTTCTTTACTACTTATAAAAAAGCTAGAAGCTTAATTTCTATAATTAGTACTATAACTATACTCTACTTATTTACTCTCTATAAGGTTACTGCTCTAAATAGCTTTATAGCAAAACATTATAAGCTCTTTCTATTTAGGGTATTATAAGTAAAACTTATATCTAACACTACATTAATTTAAGGCCTTTAGTTAAGCCCTTAGGGACTCCATATTGTAAATATATTCCCTTTATATATATAAAGTATCATATAATATAGTCTACTACTATATAGTAATAAGGCCTAAGATTTTAGTTAAATGAAGTAAGTCTACTAACTATAAATAAGGTATTAAGTCTAGTTATTATTATTGGATATAAGAGGGACCCTACTTTCTACTAATACCTTATAATCTCGCTCTTTAGTAACTCTCTATTGTAGGGTAGTAGTTTATTTTATATTATTAGAGTCTCATAAACTCTTATAGGCTTATTAGTAAGGAGCTTTAACAGTTTCTTAAAGGAGGATAATTATTATAGCTATAGCGTATAGTCAGGTTAATTTTATATAACTTTAATCCCTAAAAACTACTAAATATCCTTACCTCCTTTAAGGTAGGAAGTATTTTAGTTAAAGTTTATGGATTAGTAGTTTACCTCTTAACTCTTTAGATAAGGAGTATATAAATATATAGTTACTAATATAGAAGAAGAATAAGATATTGTTATACTAGTAGTAGTTTTTACTAGCTACTCGCTTAAACCTATATATTATAAGACCTATTTCTAAGTATTATTACTATAGTAGTAGTAATTAGCGAAGTCTATATAAGTAGTTCTAGAATATAGCCGTTCTTATAATACCCTAGAGCTATCTCTATATATACTTCCTTATTAAGATAAATATAAATAAACATATTAACTATATTATATTATAGGAGGTTTATATTAAATTAATTTATAACTATAATTAGAGTCCTAAAGGATATCTCTACTAAGGTTATAATATATATATCCCTTAGATTATAAGGCTAGTAATCTCCTCTTATTATAAAAGTCTTACCTTAATTTTGATTAGCTTTCTATATTTATCTAGTTTATAGATATATACCTAGTAATAACTAAGGACTTTATACCCCTATATTATTATACTAGGTATTTTAATCTATAATTTAAACTACTTATAGCTATCTAGATATAATGTTTTAGCTTCTCTAAACTTATCCCTAAGTAAGTAACTAGCTACTTAGCTATAAGATAAGGGTAATAATAGTAGATCCCTCTAGTAGGTTCCTAATAGAAACCTGTTTAAGTCATCTATAGTAGAATTATTTATTACTTTTAGACTAAGTAGGGGGCTCTTAGCTTTATAGCTTAATACCTAGTTATACTCCTTATTAATGTTAAGTTAGCTAGACTATAAGTAATTATAGACGTTATTTTACTACTTATTTAATTTACTTAGCTTTGTACTAGCTAGGAATACTACTTTATAGGAGGTCCCTAAATTTATCTTAAACTTCTTAGATTTGGTAGTAATAGCCTTATACCCTTTTACCTCGAGATCCTCTTTTATTTAGAAAAATAATAAGGGAGGAGGTTAAGGTAGAGTGATAAGCTAAAACTTAGCTTAGAAGTATTTAAACTTATCTTAACTTAGCTAGGGCTTAGTAGGTATATTAACCTTATTTATATCTATTTATCTAGTTAATATTAACTATTTAGCTTCTTTATTATTCTTAGTATTATTAGTATATAGTATATATTAGGGACTTATTAACTTAATAATATTATTATAATAATCCCTAATATCCTCCTAGTTTATCTGTCATAAGTCGTCCCTCTACTTATTAATATTACTATTAAATCTTCAGGTTTTATTAAATTAAATATCTTATATAGTAATAACTTCTCGCTTAGCTAGGTGCTATATTTTATATAGGTTAGGGGAGGTATAGCTTATAAAGTATTTAATCTAGGCCCTAGAGTTAAAGCGCTAAAGTTAGTTTTTATACAGCTAAGCTTAATTAGTTATTATAAAGACTTTATAGCTATACTAGCGTGAGTAGGAGATATTTAGTATAGCGGCGTCGCCCTATATATCAGGTCTATATAGGAGCTTATATAAAGTCTTCTAGCCCCTTATTTATAATAGGGAATAGTTATAAGTATATATTACTACTATATAGATCTCTAACTATAAATATAGTAGTAGTTCTAATAATATATAAAGGTATCCAGCTTTCGCTGTTATAATTATAGTAGTTCTATCTCCCTCTATAATTTTAAACCTAGACATTTAGTATAAATAGCTTAATTTACATACTAAGTATTTAAATAAGATCCTTAAGTTTTAGGTACTTTAAGATCTTATCATTATATTTCAATACCTTAATTATGATGCTAGTTCCCCCTCGAGAGAGTTTATAAACTAAGTAAACAAGTACCCTTATTAAGGTTCCTATTAATTAATTCTTAAGGTAATAATCCTAAGTATGACCTAATAGTTAGTTTATAAATAGTAATATTGTTATAAAGCCCCTATACCCTTATTTAAATAAGTAAAAGTCTAGAGCTATTTACTTCCTTAGTATTAAAGTAGCAATACCCGCTGTAGGCATTTAATAGACTTAATAGATCATTTTCTCTAGCTTATAAGTATTATAATCTATCATTATAATAAATATCCCGGCTTTTACCCTTATATTACGCGTTACTACCTCTAGTTATTATATTATAGTTTCTTTAATATAACTAAGTTATAAGTACTAATTAGGTATTATAGCTACTTTTTTGAAGCTTCCCTCTTATTAATATAATATATATATATTATATTATGGAGGGGTTAGTATAATATTATTACAAAACGCTACTTAGGTCTTCTTTAGTATATACTTAGAAGTATATTAATTATAGATATCTAGGACCCTTTATAATATAGGTCCTATTATATTATTGGAGGTATTACTAATCTAATTTATTATTGTAATATATTCCCTTCTTCTTTAAGCGTTTAAAGGATATAAGATTATATATTTTAGCCTCTAGCCACTATATAGTAATTTTACCTACTTAAGTGTAATAGACCTTCTAACTCCGCGCCTTCTAATAATACATAGCCTTCGGTCACGTGATCCCTAATAACCTCCCAAGTTGCCGACTAACTCTCCTAACCACAGCCGCACTTATACCTGAAGCCTTATAATCTTTAACTTTATATTAATAAGAATATAGTTTTTTAATTATTTAAATTATAAAACTATTAACTTACCCTTTCGCGCACTACCCGCGCTACTAATACCGCCTCTATTACTCCTTTATCCGCTAGTAGTTCTCTTATTTAATCGGGTTAGCTAATGCCTTCGCTATACTATTATTAGTAACGCTCTCTCTATATTAAAGTAGTTAGTATTACTAATATTCCCCTAATAAGCCTAAGCTACCCCTATCTTAGTAATATAGAGAACCTACTTAAAGAAGGGCTACTCTATAGGGTATATTATAACGTACTTAGCTTTTACTACTAGGTTAGCTTACTTAGCTATAATATTACTATACCTTATAGGGTCCCTTAGGGTATTAAGGAGGGCTCTCTTAAGGGCTATGTTAATAATATACTCTCTATATATAATAGAGTAGTTAATAAAGGAGCGGGTTTCATTAATTACATTAATGTTAAATTCTCTAGTAAGCTCTTTTATATTCATTATAACAAAAAGTATACCTTATATAAGCTTAGCGTTTTTATATATAGGGTCTAGTATTAATATCTTTAAGGATTTATTATAATTTAGATAAGGAAGAGGGAGAGATATAAAGCCCTACTTATAGTAGTAGAGGTTTTTATACTTCTAGCTATATAAAACTCTTAGGAAAGACCTCTTTAGTTAATTGTTATCTCTTATAAAATAGCATTTACGTTACTAGAAGGTAGGTTAAGGAGTTATTTTATATAGTAGCTTTTATAGCACCTTATTAAAAGGTCGACCTTTTAGGTTAAGGAGTGATCTCGTATAGTAGTAGCTTTTCTAGGCTATAAGAGCCTTGGTAGCCCGTTTAGCTCTAATATAATTAGCTATAAATAGCGCATATTAGACTTTATACGAGGGTTTACTTCTAAGTGGGAATATATAGGGTTCTTATATTACTATCCTTAACTAGGAGAGGGTATAGGTTAAAGTGCTTATATAGTGTTTTCTAAATTATACCTACGAACTAGGTGAATTTATTATAGTCTTTTTGCGAAGGGGCTATATCGTAACTCCAAACTTAGGATTACTTATTATTATATTATAATATATAATATTATTAAGGTAGAGGGTAGCTTAATACCCTTCTAGTCTACCTATATTTATAACTATAAATTTATATCTTTCAATTAATATTAGTTTAAATCCTATAGCAGTAAAGTCTTTATTATAAGTACCATAGAGGGTTTTAATTCAATTAATGTTATCTAGAATATAAACTATGAATTTTAAATTTAGTAATACTAATTTAAATAGCTTATAGTTATAAGGTACTAAGAATATTATTCCCTTAGTTCTAATCCTTCTTTAGTACTTTATTAGGAGTTATTAGTCCCTTATAGAGATCCCAAGATAATTAATTTTATTTATTAATTCCTCTTCGTATTTCTCTTTTATTAACTTAACTATAGCCTTATTTAAAATCTAATAATCTAATACCTTATTAATAAAGATATACTAGTATCTTAATAAGGGGTAATAAGATATAGAGTATACTCTATATTTATTAAATCCCTTCTTTTACTTATCTTATTAGTTATTAAACTCTTTATTGAATTATTTCTTTCTTAAATAGCTTTATAATTGAGGAGGTTTTAATATATAAATAGGGATATTAGTTATTATTAGTTAAAATGCTTCTCCTTTTGTAATACATAACTTAAAGCATATTAGATTAACTATATAAGAGAATTCTCTATATATACTCTTAATAAGATTAAATAACTTTAGGTTTTTATGATTAATATCTTTTCTATAAGTTAAGTTATATATTATTACTTATAATATAAGAAGTATTTAGTAAGTAATGAAGTTCGGAATTACACCGCAGCCCCTTTAGAAAAGAACTCTAATAGATTTACCTAGTTTATAAGTATAATTCGGGGAATACTATATAGGTATTCTAACTTATACCCTCTACTAGTTAAAGAAAATAATACAAGAACCCATTATGTTCCTACTTAGAAATAGACCCTTATATAAGGTTAGATACGCGCTATACTAGGGCTAATTATATTAGAGCTAAACGGGCTACTAAGGCTCTTATAGCCTAGAAAAGCTACTATATAAGATAACTCCTTAACCTACCTTCTAGTAAGGTAAAATACTACTATATAAGAGATAACTCCTTAACTAAAGAGGTCTTTCCTAAGAGGTTCTTATAGCTAGAAGCATAAGAAGCTCTATAAGTAGGGCCTTATACCTCTCCCTCTTCCTTATCCTTATCCCTATAACCTGTAATAAATTCTTAACTTTATTAATACTAGACCCTATATATAAATAGACTAAGCCTAAGCGAAGCACGCCCTTCAGTATAACTAATATTCAAGGGATCGCTAGAGAGTTTAATATTAATATAATTAATAAAACCCGCTCCTTTAGTAACTACTCGGCTATATATACAGAGTATATTACTAATATAGCCCTTAAGAGGGCTTACCTTAATACCCCTATAGGCGACCTTATAAGGTATAATAATATTATAGCTAAGTAAGCTAACTAAGTAATAGAAGCTAAGTAGGTTATTATATACCCTATAGAAGTAGCCCTTCTTCGAGCAGGTCCTCTATACTATTAAGGTAGAGGTAGCCCAGGCCTATTATGGGAACGTTAGTAAGTATAGCTTGTGATAAATAGAGAGAGAGTTGCTAATAATAGCGTATCTATAGTGGATAAAGCGGTAATAGAGGCGGTATTTAATAGTGGCGTGGGTAGTGCGGGAGAGGATAAGTCGATAGTTTTATAGTCTATTAAATAATTGAAAACTTCGTTATTATTGATATAAAGTTAAAATATAATAGGCACGTATAAGTGCGGCTATAGTTAGGAGAGGATCACGTGACCGAAGGCTATATATTATTAGGGAGCGCGGAGTTAGAAGGTCTATTGCACTTAAGCAGGTAAAATCACTATGTAGTGGCCAGAAGCTATTCAGTAAGTAATATAAATAAAGTTATTAAATTGTTTTTAACTTATTATTACTCTCTATTATCTTAATAGCCCTTAGCTTTGATATACCTAACTTATACTTTATAATCTATTTAGAGGTTGTTTTCTATATCCTAACGTTCTCTTTATAGGGGATTTAGAGGATTTTAATATATACCTCTCTAATAGGTTTAAGCTAATAGATCTTATTACTTCCTATTCTTACTCTTAACTAAATAATACCCTTAGTAATTAAGTTCTTTAGAATAAAGTAGGTTTAATTATACGTAAGATAAATTATCTCTTAAATATAGTCTTCGAATTAAATTACTATTTTATATTGCTTTTAAATCTCTTATACTTTATTTTTGTATATTATTGCAAACAGCGAATAGGCGAAGGTCAATACGCTTTAATTACGCTATATTAAGTAGATTCTGCGTTAAAGAAGGGAAAAGTCTAGCTATAGGCTAGCGTAGCCCTAGAAGGCTAAAGGCTCGCCTAGAGATTATATAACTTAGCGATTATATAACCCGAAATTCAAGTAGGCCTACCTAGCCTTACGCCATAATATTACGCCCCCTTTACTAGTATTACTATCCGTAGTAATTAACTACAATATATTTAAAGTATTCTCCGAAATAGTATTCCTTTTACTAGTAGTTATACTAGGGCGTTATTATTATCCGTAGTAGTAAGGTCGTTATCTTAAGTAGTAGCTAGAAGCTGGGCTAAAATGTACTTTAATAGCCCTATAGTAGCTAGGTTAGTAATATAAAAGTCCTATAGCGCTACTAGGTTATACTAAAAACTCTTAATATTATACTAAATAGGGTTATAGTTATAGCCCCTCTAGTTAGTATAATATTATAACTATCTATACTATAGCTAGCTAGTAGTTACTTATATAACTTTATATTCTAGCTTATTATTAAATTCAATAGTAGGTAGTAGCGCTGTAAATAAGCCTAGTAGAAGGTCTCCAGTAGCCTTCTAGAGCTTACTAGGATAAAACACTAGGTAATAATTATATTCCTTTCGTAAGTTAAGTACTTATATACCCCTAGGACTAGTAGCCTTAAATAGCTATAGGCTATCCTATAGTATAGATAGCTTTAAGGAATTTTCCTAGCCCTATCCCTCTATTAATATATATATAGAGTCTCTTATAGCTAGGTTATTAGGTTAGTAGTAGCGATTTATAGTATAAATATAGCGTTATTATTAGGCTATTATTATACTTCCCTTAGCGATATCCTAGATATTATAGAAGTTTTATATAAGCTACTAGGCCTTACCCTAGTTAATTTTTTCTTTATTATCAAGAATCTCTATATATCTTAATCATAGTTGAACTTTCTATAGTAGATAACCTTATTCAATCTTAAATAATATAAGCCCTATAGTATTATTTAGTAACGCTGCCTAGGTAAAATCTATAGTAGGGAGTATTTCGCTCTAGTTATCCTAGAACTAGTTTATCTATAGGTAGAAGTTTTAAGTTAGGTAGTAATTAAGAATTTCTATCTATCAATCTCTCTATAGCCCGCTATACTTAGCTATCTAATTACGCTATATCTTATAGAGCTCGTTTTAGAAATTAGAAGTAAACTGAGGGCCTCTATTAAATATACTCATAGTAGGGAAACTAGTATATTAAAAGATATATAAGTATAATATAGCTAGGCGATGTCCTATACTATAATAGTCTTATAATAGGGAAGGGAGATTATCTTCTTTAATAAGTAGTATATTATTATAGAACATTATTATACTTGTATTAATAAAGTAGGTATAAAATAAAGTTTATTATAATATATTCCTAGGGGTAGTTTATAATTAATAAGGGTTTTAACTTACCTAGGGGCTTATCTCTTAGCTTCTAAGCCTAGTAATAGGTATAATATTTATAAATATACTATTTAATATTAGTAGCTAACTAAGGCTAATAGTAGCGTTCTTTTAGAAGCTTAATAGTCTTATTCTATCCTAGGTATACTATAAGCTTCTAGATATAGGATTTATAGATTAGCTTTGAATATAGGTCCTCTTCCTCTAATATTATAAGTTTTCTGTTTATAGTTAAGAGCCTATCTTATATCCTCTAGAGCTCCTTCTTATTAATTACGAGTAAACTTAGCGCTTTAAGTAATAATATATTAACCTCATAGTTTAACTAAAGGATCTATTTAATTCGTAGCCCCTTAGCTTATCCCCTAGCTCTAGGGTATTAATAGTAGCTATAGGGCTACTTGAAGTAGTTTTTAATAGCTAGTATAGCTTATCTACTACCTCTAGGGATACGTAAGTAGGTAGTAATAATACCTAAGTATAATCTAATTTATAAATAGCTTATTAGGTCTAAAGGTCTTTATTCTTCTATAAGAGGGTATTAGCTAGTATATTATTATACCCTAGGCGATATTAAATATAGAAATTAAAACTAGCTAAAATACCTAACTAATAAGCTTAGTAGATATTTAGAAGCTATTTAGTTATAAAGCAGAGTAGTAGTTAGTAGTATATAATAACTTTAAAATACTATGTAAGTATAGAGAGTTTAGCTCTCTATTCTTCTAATACTAGAATAATAATTCTTATTTTATAGTTATGGATAGGGTAGTTTAGCTTAGTTAGTAATATAATCTTTAAGAAATAAGCTACTAGGTACTACAAGCTATTATTAGCTTGCTATTAGAGGAAGGTAGTAGTAATATAGATAGATTTAGAGGTATTTATCTTAATTCAGGTTAATAGCTTAAGCTTCTAGTAGCATAACATAGGGGCTAATATTAGGGCCTCTTTTAGTATTATAAATACTACTATGTAGTTATTATTAAAGTTTAACTAGGCGCCTTTAGCTATAAGCTTAGTAAGTAGCTAAGTAATCTTTTTATAATTTATACTTAATTAGTAGTAGAAGTTATAGAACCTTAAGACAAATTAAATATTATATATTAGTTAGAGGCTACTAGTCTTTTACTATAGAGATCTTCTTAGGGTTTAAGGTAATTCCTTCTATAGTAATAATAAAACCTAATGTATGATATAGTTATTATGCTAAATCTATACCTCTTAATATTAGCCTAAAGCCCTACTTAGTATAGCTAATTAAGGACCTTCTTAATATACTCCTTATACTAGAGGGGGTCTTCTAAGTATACTAGGATATTATATAATATATACTATATAGAAATTATCTATATACTCTATAAGGGTATTATTTATATCTTATTAGTATATTACTAGGCTATCATAAAGTCTAAAAAGTAGAACTTTATACTTAAAATAGCTACATTAGGTATAGTATATTATTAAGTCCTCTAAGTTAGGGTAGATATAGATCCTATAGAACGCCTAGCAAATATTAATCTTTATAAATACTTTAGCTTAGCTAATCTAACTTAGTATCTTATTAATTAGGGGTAGTAGGTATTAATCCTTCTTAGCAAATTTATTTAGCTTTTAGAAGTTAATATAGAACTATAAGTAGCTATTAGCTTTCTAAATAAATAATATTAGGGATATAAATAGGGCGATATATAGCGCTATAAAGCCCTTTTAGGTTCTTAAGGAGGTATTATTAAGTAGCCTTAAGTTCTAGTTGTAATTATTTATATAATAGGTAGAAAGTTAGCTACTCCTTTATATCTAGCTCTAGTTCAATTTAGTGATTATAGGGGTAATAAGGGCGTAATATATTATTAATAATCTTATCAAAGTAATCTTTCTAGTCCTAGAGGGATAATAAGAGCTTCTTACAAATTAAGCCTTAGTTCTTAGCTTTATTAACCTCATGTAGGCTTATATTTTTTTCTTCTACCTCCTACTTATTAATAATTGTTAAGTTGAGCTTATATGCGTTCCGTTAGGAAGGTTAATCTTTACCTTTTAGGAAGCTAGGCCTACCTGAGAAAAAAAACACTCTTACTACTATTAAACCCCTATATATTAAAAGCTTAAATCTAATTAGTCTTTTAAAAAAATTAAGCTAATTTATCCTAAGCTTAGATAAATATAGGGCTATATAGCTTAGTTTGGTCTATACTACTCTTATTAGCTCTTTATTAGTAGCCCCTATATATATAGTAGGGCTCTAGCTACTAGTTAGTAAGAATAGGTACTTACTAGTGTATTTATACTTTAATTAAGGTTAGATAGAGTCAGCTATAACTAGACTTAGTAGATAAAACTTTAAAATATATTATAAGGTAGTTATTAAGGACTACCTTCAAGCTTTAAAGGATCTCCTTATTTATCTTCTGTATAAGGTACTTATAGATTTTAAGATAAGCCATAAAAATAAGTAGCTACTCCTTAGTATAGCTTAAAATATACTTACTTTCTATCTGTTATTATCTCTCTTAGTATATATAGCTCTAATAAGAGCAGGAGGTACATAAAAAACTATATATTAAGAAGAGAGTACTATATAAGGAGATTACTATACTATTCGCTTATTTAGTAATTATCCTTAGTATATATCCTAAGAAGAAAGTTTATTTCTTTAAAAATATAATAAGTACTTACTAATATAGTTATATCCTTATTACTATTAAATAGAGTTACGGAGGTCGCGGTCAAAAGTATTCGTATAGTCCCACTTTTTCTCACAGTGCCTAACCAGAGGCCAGCTAAACATCAGCTTAACTACTAGCCCTACCCCGACCTAATTACCCCTCTATACTATAGCGTTATATATAGTTAATTTTATTACTACTAAACCTCAAGTTCTTTAATAATTCGCATAAGGCGCCTACTTGATAGGGCATTCGTAACGAATACCTTAAGTACGGGCTCCCCCGGTTTCTATCCACGATTAATAGCTTTTTCCCGCATCGAAGTAAACATACTATAGGGCATCTCGAAGTCTCGTCTCGATATAGCTAGGCAATCGATACCTAGCCTAACCCCTATAGGGTTAGGATCCCTATACGGGTGCCAAGATCCTATTCTCTCGACTTTACTAGTATCGTAAATACTAGTACTATATAGTAGTATTAGTAGCGTCTTCTTATAAAGTAGGACCCCCCCCCTTCTATAATTATATCGAAAAGAGTAGTTTGATCTAAAATAATAGTATAGGCTAATTTTTAGTTAGGGTATCCTCGTTTTTTACAACCGAAGTTGCCGCTAAAGCAGGCAAAAGATCGACTACAGTCAAAACCACGAAAACCCACCTATACTCGCACGGCGGCAGGGCCCCCCTGATGTACGAATACTTTTGACCGCGACCTTCGTAGCTATAACTAGACTTAGTAAATAAAATCTTAGAGTATAGCGCGAGGCCCTTATTATTAAGGACTACTTTTAAGCTTTCTAAGACCTACTTACTTATCTTGTTTATAAGGTACCTACAGATTTTAAGTAATATATAAGCTAGCCCTTATTATTAAGTTAGAGCTTAAAGTTATTTCTAGAGACATATAGCTTAGGTAGATATAGCTTACTAGCGCTACTTCTTTATAAAGCATCTATAGATTCTAAGTAATATATAAGCTATAAAAATAAAAGGCTACTTATTAGTATAGCTTATAGTATACTTATCTCCTATCCCTCTTTATCTCTATTCGAATATATATCTCTAATAGGAGTAGGAGCTAGTAGGTAATAAATAGGAATAGGTACTTACTAGTATATTTATACCCTTATTAAGGTTAGATAGAGTTAGCTATAACTATACTTAGTAGATAAAACTTTAAAACGTAGTATAACGTAGTTGTTAAGGACAATTTTCAAGCTTTAAAGGATTTCCTTATTTATCTTCTTTATAAGGTACCTATAGATTTTAAGTAATATATAAGTTATAAAAATAAATAGCTACTCCTCGGTATAGCATATAGTGTACTTACCTCCTATCCCTTATTATCTCTATTAGTATATATACCTCTAATAAGAGCGGGAGGTATATAAAAGACTGCGTATTAAGAGGAGATTACTATATAAGGAGATTATTATACTATTTGCTTATATTAAATGCTAGATATTGCAGTGAATATCCTGTTAAAAGAGTTTATAGCTAACGCTCCCTAGTATAGAGAATAGAAAATATAGTATTACTAATTAGATTTATTCTATACATAGCGCAACCTTACTAACGGAAGGTCTCTCCTTAGAGCTAGCTATAGCTAGCGCTCCCTAGTAATCATATAGAGCCTAATTTAATATTAACATGCTTTAGGTTTCTCTTAAACCTTATAGCGCTAATAAATACTATATTAAGGTCTTTCTTTACTTATTAAGCCTTAGAGCTGAGGGGTTTGGTCCTCTAATATAGTATTTACTAGGTCTAATCAGCTATAAATACGCCCTTTAATACTATATTTATTTTTATAAGTTATTATTATATCCTAAGTCTTTGAGTATATAGCTTCGCTATAGGATCTTTATAGGGGTCTTTATCTTACTTCCTATAGCCTTTTAGGTATTATATTGCTATTCCATAGCTTTAAATATAGCTTAATAGCGTTCTATATTCAGTTAGCACTTAATATTAATTTTCATAAGTTATAAGAGGTCTTTAGTATCTTATATAATTATTTAGGCAAGGTTTTAAGCTATAGGGGTATTACTAGGCTAGTATAAGCGCCAATAGTATATATCTGTACTAATATTATAGTAATCAAACTATAATTAGCTAAGAATAAGGTTATACCTCCCTATTTTAAGTTAGAGGAGGGGTATTTATATTAACTCTTAGTAATCTACTTATATATAAGTTATCTATACCTTAGTTATAATATCAAATAGCTCTCTACTAAATCCTATAGCTAGGATAGAGCGCTATAACTTATGAATTTAGCATAGTCAAAATCCCTTAATAAAGGGGTTATATAAGTATTTATAAAAATATAGCTATTTACTCTAATATTTAGAAGAGCTCTAAGGTAAATATTATATCTATTATAAATTAGAACTAAGTTCTTCTCTAGTAGTCTTCTACTTATTAGTTATTATAAGTTAATAGATATTATTACTAATTACTAATCTCTTTAGTCCTCCCCTAGTCCTTAAGGAGTCTACTTTTACTAGGGGCTCTAGTTTTCTACTAGCTTAGGGTTATTATTTATAGCCTTAGTAGGCTCTATAATACTTATAGTAGCTCTAACTTTCTTATAGGAATAATCCCGCGAGGTATAGCTAGTATTACTATGAATAAAGTAAGCGCCCTAATTATAAAGCTTCTTATATAAAGCCTTAGGGATTTAGTTTTAGTTAGTTTAGGCTTATATATAGGGGTTTCCTCTATTAAGGCTTAGCGCGGGTTACTAGGGTAGAGCCTTATATAGTAATCTAGTTAGCTAAGTAGTTATTAGAGGGTATTATAATATAAGCTATAATATAGACCTAAGTCGTATAATCCTAGAAGTTATGAGCGCTATTTATATAATAAATAGAGTACTAATTCTAGAGGGAGGTAGGTAGTTTCTTATAAAACTTCAAGTACTACTAAGATTCTAAGATGTTAATCTTATAAGGAAGTTTAGTAAAAGTAGCTTATTTAATCTAGATATCTTTAAATAAGATAATAAAGGTATTAAGCTTTATCCAAGCCTTATTATACTAAACCAAGTTAATAAAGATACTCTTTAGCTTATTAATAAGCTATTCCGCTATAATAATTTAAAATAGGTTACTTCAGAAGAGGGGGGATAAGATATTATAAGTAGTCCCTCTAAGGCATAAGGGTATATATTTAAAGTATTAGGACTTATTGTAATACTCTTTATTATGAAGGTATATCTTAATATAAAAAAGCTAGATATTAAACTTTAGATACTTAGGATTAATACTCTTAATACCTATAAAGATAGGGACCTTAAGTATCTTAGTAGTCTAGGTATTAGTATTATTAATAGCTAATAAGGGCGAGCTAGTATAAACCTAACTCTTAAAGTATAATATTTAATTGAGGATTACCTAAAGCGCTATATTATAGTTACTAGAGGGAGGGTTTACTAGAAGGAGAGTAGTAGTTATATTATATTTAAAATAGTAGAATAGGGCTTTATTAGTATTCCTTACTTTATCTCGCTCTTTAGTAATAATAATAATAATATATTAAGCCTAGTTATACTCTTTTCAATAGTAATTAAATATAATAGACTATTTAGTAGTATTATTAGTAATCTTGGTATTATCTAAGCGTTCCTAAAGTTCTTAGTTCTTATATTCTAAGCGAAGGGTAATATTATTAAGTATTCAAAAGTTATTACTTGTAGTAATATATCTAGTATATAAAGCTTAAGATTTGAAACCTTCAGTAGCTCTCTTTATAAGCTAGTCTTAAATCTAGGTAAGGGTTAAGTTAGGGTTATTTTAGAATAACTATATTATATTATTAAGAGTAAGAGTAACCTCCTAGCTTTTACCTAAGTAATTATAATTCATAAGGAGGAGGTTAGGGAACTTCTATAATTAATAATAGCGCTCTAAGCTAGACTTTTATATCTATTTATATTAAGATCTATAAATAGGCTTTTAATAGGCTATTCCTATATAGGCTTATTCAAGTTAAAAACCTTTAGGTCCTTATATAGCGGGGTATTATAGTTGGATAGTATAGTATAGTAGTATTAAAGGGCCTTAACATAAGGCTCTAGGAGGCTTCTAATACTAAGTATAAGTATAGTTGTAATCTTATAACTATAGCTAGCTAGTTATAACTTATTTAGTATATTAGTAATAGGGTAGAGGGGGTGTATTAATTAAATTTAGGTTAGCTAGGGTATAGCTTACTTAGCTTAGCGCTTAGTTAGGTATTATATCTATATTAGTTAATTAACAGGGTAGGGTAATAGTTAATTAAGATATTATATTTCTATCTCTAGAGAATTAATAATTGAATATAGAATAATATCATAAATAGTGAATAAGCGAAGGTTAATATGCTTTAATAACGCTATATTAAGTAGATTCTATATTGAGAAAGGGAAAAGTCTAGCTATAGGCTAGTATAGCCCTAGAAGGCTAAAGGCTCGCCTAGGGATTATATAACTTAGCGGTCACGTGACCTAAGATTTTAGGTAGGCCTAGCCTAACGCTATAATATTACTATTATATATAATATATATATATTAGTCTTACTTTATTGACTTATTAAATAACTTAGCTAATTTAGACTTAATAGAGAATATTTATCTTAAATCCGTATAAATAGTAATTAATATAAAAGTTAATAATACTACTATATTATTAGAGTAAGTATATATGACTAAGAACTTAGCTTTCTAGAAGTAGTCTTAAAACTTTAGTTTCATTAGAGGGGTTTATAGAATAGCTTTAAGGTCCTCTTTCTTAATATTAATCAAGTTAATATACTCTTATAATCTTATTAACTTAAGTTTATATTAGGTTTAATCCTACTAGAGGAGCTAAATCCCTAGACAATATAATTAAAATAAGAAGCTAAAGCTCTAGAGTTACTAGAGGTATTAATGAATATAGGCTTATTGTAGGTTTATATATTAATAATATATAAGTAGATTCAATGCTATAGATTTATTAAGATAGCTTTACTTAATATTATATATAAAACTTAGATTATTAATTATTAAACTCTATAACATAGGTTATAAAAGTAACTAAAATTAATATATGATTGTATAGAAAGCTCTATATATAGATCTAGGTATAATTTATGTCCAAGACTAGCTAATATAGATACCGCCCGATTTAGCTGGATTTCGCGCTACTGTTATATATATATATTTCGCCCTACTACGTACGCCTAAGGGGTTAATTCAATACCTACCCTCGTAATAACCCGCTTAGCTTCCGCTACTAAGTCGGCTTGCTTAACCGCAATACTATTACGCCTTATAGGGTCCCCTAGGGTATTAAAGAGAGCCCTTATAAGGGCTATACTAATTTTATGCTCTGTATATATAATAGAGTAGTTAATAAAGGAGCGGTTTTTATTAATTATATTAATATTAAAATTTCTAGTAAGCTCTTTTATTTTTATTATATTAAACATTATACCTTATATAAGCTTAGCGTTTTTATATATAGGGTCTAGTACTAATATCTTTAAGAATTTATTATAGGTTACAGGGATAAGGAAGAGGGAGAAGTATAAGGCCTTACTTATAGTAAAGTATGAGGTTATAGCCTAAAAAGCCAGGCCAGGGAAGGAAGGAGTAGCAGTAACATAGGGGTTGATTATTATTAAGAAGATAAGTTAGCCCTTCTAGCTACTTATACGCATAGCACCCCTTTTTAAGGCTTAGCTAACTAATATAGTTAAACCTTAGCAGAGGCCTAGCGCTAGTTTAGCGCTAGCTTAGCGCTATAATCCTAATTCCTTATAATTAACCCCCCTCTAGAGGGCTTAGTCTCTAAGTCTATTAAGTTATAAAACTCCTACCTATATATAGGGATTTAAACCCTCTATAATACCTATAATTAGTTATATCTAGGCCTTTAGATCTTTTACCTAGTTATTATAGCTTTACTAGAGGCCCCCTAGGCACTTAGTAATCTATTATCTTCTGCGCAGCTTCAGGTCTTATACCTACGCGCTAGCAGGCTAGTTTCTTCTATATAGCCTCAAGTCTTATACCTATGCGCTATTAGCTTCGCTAGAGGCCCCCTGGGCACTCAGCGGTCTATTATCTTCTGTGCGGCTTCAGGTCTTACACCTACACGCCAGCGGGCTGGTTTTTACTATATAGCCTCAGGTCTTATACCTATGCGCTATTAGCTTCTGCCCGGCTTCGGGTCTTTTACCTATATGCTAGCAAGCTTTACCTACTGATCCCTAGGGCTTAGTAGTAGTAGTCTATTTATCCTCTAATAAAAATAGCTTAAAAACGCTATCCTTCCTAATCTATATACCTCATATAGCGGGTATACCTATAATCTTACCAATTAGTAATATAGTTAGTATTAAATATAATGCCTATATAGCTTTAATACTTACGCAGGGACTGCCTAAGCCTACTAAGGGCCTAGCGACCTACTAGTAGATATAGTATTAATTAGTAGGGTAGCCCTTCTTATAGCACTCTTTATACTATAGATCAGCTTAGTAGTTAGCCTTATAATAGCCTAGCTTATTATACTTTAGATAGGCGCTGCTCGGGGTATTAGGGCTGCTATAATTAAAATAAGCCCTCTTTAGGGCTAGTTTAGTAGTAGCTGCTTATGCTAGTAGTGCTAAGAGCTCTATAAGTCCTTTATAGCTATACTAATCTAGGTATATATCCTATAGCTGCTCTATAGCAGTAGCCATAGCGCGTAGCTACTATATATTAAACTTCTAGTATTTAAGGCCCTACTAAAGCTAGGGTAAAAGCTAGAAGTAAAAGGTAAGGGCTTAGGCCTAAGAATCTTTAAAGTCTAAGGTTCTAAGGGCTTAGTAGATTATTAACTACTTAGCAAAGAACTAAAGAGGCTATTAGCTAGGTTCTTACTAAAAGCTATTAAGGAGGCTATATAGCTAGCGCTCTTATAGTCTAGGGTTAATATAGTCTTAGTAAATAAATATAGAAAAGTTAGCTTATATTAGATTAGTAATGCTAGTATAGTAATAATATTCCTATTTTTATAGCTTAGTAATTACTCCTATAAGTATTTAATAGATCTTCTATAGCTTAGAGGCTCTAAGCTAGAGGGTATTACTATCCTTTATTACTATTAGCTAATTATAGATTTAGGCTAGTATACTATCTTTAGCGAGAGTTCTATAAGGGTATACTAGAGGACGTTTATATTCATAGGCCTGGGTCTTAGAGACTAGCATAGGGTGTGCAAATAGGGCCTAAATAAGCGCGTCGTTCTGATTAGCTTAGCGCTAAATAGTTATAATAAGTTTAGCAATAAGGGCTATATTAGGGCCCGTATTTTTAGAAGTAAAATTTTTACTTAACTCATCAGGCATAGAGGCGCTAGCAACGCCTTAGCAGCTTAATCTCATGTTGGTACTTATTCTAGAGCTAGCTACCTATTACGAACCGCTTGGGAAAGACCTCTTTAGTTAAGGAGTTATCTCTTATATAGTAGTTTTTATAATACCTTACTAGAAGGTTAACCTTTTAGGTTAAGGAGTTATCTTATATAGTAGCTTTTATCTTACTAGAAGGTTTAGCGAGGGTATTCCCACAAGAGCCTTAATAGCCTATTTAGCTCTAATATAATTAGCCCTAGTATAGTATATCTAACTTTATAATATTTAGAGGGTTTACTTCTAAGTAGGAATATACAGGGTTCCTATATTATTTTCCTTAACTAGTAGAGGGTATAGGTTAAAATACCTATGTAGTATTTCCCGAATTATACCTATAAACTAGCTAAATTTATTATAGTCTTTTTATAGAGGGGCTATACCGTAATTCCAAACTTAATACCTTCCCTCTTATTGTATACCTTCTTCCTACTTAAGGGCTATTATAATAGTTTCTAAGAAAGAACTTTTTTAATTTATTATAAGTAGGAGAATTAGGCGAATTTCTTATTATATTTAAATTTATTCTTTAAGTAATATAATAGATATAACTATGAATTATAGCTATATTCTAAAATATATAGCTTTCCCTCAAAATATACATAGGTAGGCTTCCCGAGTCTAATGCGTTTATAGGGGTGCGGACTATAGACATAGGAAGCCTATAGACTAGAGCTAATACTATATGCTGCTTTAGATATTAGCCTCTCTGCGCTTAGGTCTTTTAGTGCCTTTTGCTACCTATGTTCTATTACGATATATGGATGCATCCGGTATATTATATAATACTAGTACGTTTGTAGAATATTAGGGTACCTAGCATTAGGGTATAAAGACCCCTATAAGGTTCCCTATAGTAATTACTATAATATAAGTAAGTTTTTTCCTATCTTATAATACTTATTATTTATAGTAATATTATTATGGGTTATAAGCCTAGCTTATACTTAAGCTATCGTTATATATACGCTTTACTTTACTAAATTAAGTAAGAGACCTTAAAGCTACCCTACTACTACTATAAGGGCTCCTAAGAGCCCTAGTATTATCGTATAGTAGTAATATAAAGCCTAGAGGGTTTATAAGAGAGCCCTACTAGCGAGAGTTATTATATACTATAATAATAGGGCTTCCCTAAGAGAGAAGGCTTTATAATAAAGCCTTAAGGGGAGGTAGGATCTTATAAGAGAGAGCCTCTAATATTAGGGAGGGCTCTTATATATATAATATATATATAAGGAAGGATCCTATTAATCTAGGATAGTTATAATACCCCCTTAGGCTAAGGTATAAATTTAGATATGTATTATAGCTAGTATTTAGGATTACCTAAATAAGAAGTTATAATAACTTTAGAAGTATAGTAAGTTTAGGGGTAGTATACTAAGGTCTTAAGGGAGTAATAAGTCGGGCTAAATATTTAGATATATATTATAGTTAGTATTTAAGGATTACTTAAATAAGAAGTTATGATAACTTTAGAATAAGTAGAGCGTTAAGGTTTTAAGAGAGTTATAAGGCAGGCTAGATTAATAATATACTAGTTAAGGGAGGGAATTATAATATATAGATATATCTAGTATATTATATAATATTAGTATATTTATAGAATATTAGTATATTTATAGAATATTAGTATATTTATAGAATATTAGTATATTTATAGAATATTAGTATATTTATAGAATATTAGTATATTTATAGAATATTA
>JAOQIF010000623.1:0-52457 GCA_026260285.1 Colletotrichum sansevieriae | reverse complement strand
GCTTAAACTAGGAAAGGCTAGAATATTAAAATATAGATATCTATTATTATATTAGACTATTACTTAACCTTCTAAGTTTTCTACTTATAGAGTTTTCTCTAAGGTATATTTATTCGCCCCTAACTCGCTAATATTTTGCTAATAGCGTAGCTCTATATCCTGCACCCGCTACTATTCCTTATACTCAAATCGAGGTAGAAGCAATAGAATTATAAAGAGTATAGCTAAAGGCCTAAAGTAGGAAAGGCTAGAATATTAAAATATAGATATCTATTATTATATTAGATTATTACTTAACGTTCTAAGTTTTCTGCTTATAGAGTTTTCTCCAAGGTATATTTATTCGCCCCTGACTCGCTAACGTTTTGCTAATAGCGTGGCTCTGCATCCTGCACCCGCTACTGTTCCTTATACTCAAATCGAGGTAGAAGCAATAGAATTATAAAGAGTATAGCTAAAGGCCTAAACTAGGAAAGGCTAGAATATTAAAATATAGATATCTATTATTATATTAGACTATTACTTAACGTTCTAAGTTTTCTGCTTATAGAGTTTTCTCCAAGGTATATTTATTCGCCCCTGACTCGCCAACGTTTTGCTAATAGCGTGGCTCTGCATCTTACACCCGCCACTATTCCTTACACTCAAATCGAGGTAGAAGCAATAGAATTATAAAGAGTATAGCTAAAGGCCTAAACTAGGAAAGGCTAGAATATTAAAATATAGATATCTATTATTATATTAGACTATTACTTAACCTTCTAAGTTTTCTGCTTATAGAGTTTTCTCCAAGGTATATTTATTCGCCCCTGACTCGCTAACGTTTTGCTAATAGCATGGCTCTGCATCCTGCACCCGCTACTATTCCTTATACTCAAATCGAGGTAGAAGCAATAGAATTATAAAGAGTATAGCTAAAGGCCTAAACTAGGAAAGGCTAGAATATTAAAATATAGATATCTATTATTATATTAGACTATTACTTAACCTTCTAAGTTTTCTACTTATAGAGTTTTCTCTAAGGTGTATTTATTCGCCCCTGACTCGCCGACGTTTTGCTAATAGCGTGGCTCTGCATCCTGCACCCGCTATTGTTCCTTATATATATCTAGAGCTTAAAAATAAGCTAAAGAAATAGGAAATAGAAGAGATTATTATATAGCAAGGTATTAGTAATAATATATAATATTTAGTTAAATAGGTAGGATAGATTATAGAATATGATATATAGGAGCCTATAGAGAACTCAGCAAACGCGCAAGAGGCTATCTATAAGTTTAATAGATAATATAGGAGGGCTCATAAGAAGTAGGATAACTAGTTACTAAAGGTATAGCAATAAGTTGCTAATTATAAGCTATAAGACTATAGAATAGAAGCTAAATTGAGAAGTAGAACGTTAATTATATTAAGTAGCGAGTTATTACTAATATTATAGCAAAAGAGGGTACTATCCTATAAAGAAAAGGAAGAAAGCTAATGATCTAACTAGTTATTCACTTCCTACTATAGCTATAGGCGCAAGCACTATAACTACTATAACTATAAGTAGTATTAAGACGAATACTATAGCGACTAGTTGCTAAGCTAGCACTACTAGTATCCCTAGTATTGCTACCTATAAGCTAACTACTAGCTAACTCGTTACTAGAGTTGCTACCTAACTTACTACCTAACTTATTACTAGGGTTACTACCCGACTCGTTACTAGAGTTACTACCTAACTTACTACCCGACTTATTACTAGAGCTACTATTAGAGATAGTAATAATAACCTTAGTCTTCTTAGCCTTCCTAGCCTACTTTACTAACTTATAACTACCCTCTTAGCTATATTTAGTAAGAGTATAAAGATAGGAGGCATAGGAGACAGGGCGAGCACTAGTAATAATAATAAAGCAGGAGGGAATATTATTAGTAGTATACTTAGGGAGATTATCCTAAAGCGCCTTATTAAACTTAGGAAAGGAGGTAATATTATACTTATAAGGGTGCTTAGGGATTAGTATTATTAAAGGGTTATTAACTAGATAATTAATGTTATTATAGAGGTAGATAGCGGGATTATTATTATAAATATATAGCAGCTAGGTAGTATTCAAGCGCTGAAGTATATTAATACTATTATAAAGGGTACTAACGTAGAACTAATTATTAGTAGGATATAGTTAGTAAGGGAGTAGTAAATAATAGCTTATGCAAACTAAGATATTAAGCGCTAGGTGCTTATAGATCGACGCAAGCTCTTAGAGCTAGAGCTGCTCTATATTATAGCTATTACTATTAGTAATAGAATTATAAATAAGCTTAGTAATATACTTCTATACTACTAAATAGTTACTAAGTAAAGTAAGAATATAATAATAATAAAGAGGGGTTAGGATGCCCTTATGCTCCTAAATCTAGATCTAGTAGAATATATTCTAGGTTATTTAGGCAGCGCCCTAAAGTTCTTAGGGAACCTACTAGGTATTAGTATATAGCAACTAGGTAGCAAATTAGTAGAGACTTATAGTAGCATATTTCTTTTTATTAAAGTTATAGTAGATATATTTCTATATATAGTTATTATATATATAGAAGGTTAATAGTATCCTAATATATCTTATAAAGATAGCTAAAGCAAGGATAACTACTATTAGTATTACTAGTAAGGTTACTAGAGAGGATCTCAGGATTATAGAGGTATTTTGCGAGTACTACGCCTATATATATAATATAGGATATTATAGAGAGCTATTAGTAAAAGGCTAGAGAAGTAGATACGTAAGATGAGGAGAGAGAAAGAGAAACTAGATAATTATAGTAAACTTTTATAAGATAAGTACTAAAGAAATAGAAGCTACTAGGTTAAAAAAAAGGATTATAAAGAGAAGAAATTTTAACTAGGTTAGAGACTTTAAAAAGAAGATACCCTTTTATACTTAATATCGCTAAGTAATAACGCTAAATAATCAATAGCTATATACTACTAAGTAGTTATATAACTATTAGGAACTAATTAAAAAATAATAGCAATACTTAAAATTTAAAAACATATAACGCGCTAGAAAATAAAATATATTATTTGCTATAATAGCCCAAATCTAGCGCGTGAAGGAGCAACAGTAAATAATATAATAAAGGCGCTAAACTACTACCCTATAGTTAGTAATATAGAGCTATATTACCCTACTAGTATGCCTTATGGACTAAGGCTTTAAAAGGGGGGGTTAATTATAAGGAATAATAGCAGGTATAAGATATAAAGCTATGCTATTAGCAAAACGTTAGCGAATTAGGAGCAGATAAATACACCTTAGAGAAAACTCTATAAGCTGCAGACTAAGAAGGTTAAGCAATAGTTTAATATAATAATAGATACCTACGTTTCAGTATTCTAGCCTTTCCTGGTTTAGGCCTATAGCTATACTCTTACAAAACCCCTAGCCTTATCCTAAATCGCAAAAGAAGGGTTATTTATAAGCTATTAAGTTATAAAGCTTTGAGATTATTAACTCTTATTATTAAAAGTTAAGATCTAAGTTAATAATTAACACATAATTAACCTAGTTATAAAAGAACTAGAGCGCTTAAGATTATAACTTTATTATATATAGATTTATAATTATTAGCTATAATAGGAGATTAAAGAAGGATAAATTAAAGTTAAATATACCCTATTAGTAGAGCTTTTAGTAAATAGACTTATAAAATCTCTCTAGTAGTAGAAATATATAAATTTTATTAAATAGATAAATCTAGTAGAGAAAAACTATAATAATAACTAAATTAGTTAGGTTTTTAATTAATTATTAGAAGACTTAGCTAGGTTTTTATAAGAATAACTTATAAAGTAGGTTATAAGATAATAATAGCTATCTATTAATTTATAGATTAATGACTTTATTTTTAAGTATTACTTATTATTATTAACCTTAGAGTATATAAGTTTAGTAAGAAAGGCGAATATATTTATAAGGGGAATAAAACCTATTATAACCCCCTTATGCTAGTATTTATAAAATATTAAGTTATTTTATTATCGCCTCGTCTAGTAAAATTCTAAATCCTGATAGAGCTATTTATTACTAAACATTAGAAGTTAATATAGAGCAAAGGGCTACTTATATATATCTAATTATTAATACTAAGGGGAAGATTATAAATTCTTATAATATATACTCTAAAATTTCTAATAATACTAATCCTAGACAGATAACGAGTATGTAAGTTAGTCATAAATACTAATAGACTTATAACGAGGAGGAATAATAGAGATTAATAATAATATTTAAATATAAGTAATACTCTAGAGACTTTAGTAGTAAGTATATAGAATATATATTATTTAATAATATTTAGTAAAGTCTAAATAGCCTTATTAGAGAAGGCGTATTAAATAATATAGGAAGTTCTATAGCTACAATAAAGATATAGGAAGTCCCTTAGTTATACTATATATATACAAGATATAGAATCCCCTTGCCTGAAACTGCGGGGAAGGACCTGATGATAATATTGATATATTATGTACTGCGAATAGGCCCACTGAATCCAAAACAACCAGCGCACGGAAACAACCTGCAATAGGGGGAAGTTCTCGCCTCCTCTTTTCTTTCTGTCTTGTGTCTTCTTATGCTTCTCCTGCTCCGCTTAATACCTAGTATTATACTTAATTCACTTCATTTATAACTTAACACCTAAGCCTTATTTTCTATTAGTAAAACTCTAAGCCTAGGAATGAAGCAGTATGTTTTGGCCGTGGGCGAGAGCGAGGGATTGCTAGAAACTTCTGAAGTGCTACAGCCTACAATGTGTTGCATTTGCCGTAATGCCACCAAATCCACACACACGTCAACTAAAGCCACTCTTGTGAATTAGCCGCTGAATTCCTATTCGCTCCAGACAGAGCATTGTCACTTTGCTCTTAGGGGCGGCGGGTGATTTGGCTGCATCTGAACGACAGAGTGGCAGATATGTTCTATTTCCCCCTCCAAATGAATAAATAACACGCTGATAGAAGAAGATGGAAAGATTTGCGCCTTTCGAGTCGTAAACGCCCACGTTGACACTGACAGACTGCGTCCCGAGCTCGAGTGGCACGCCCAGAAACGCTCTTCAAGCTTTCATCGCATCCCCCTTTCACATCATCCACATGCCAGAGCTGCTGTCAAATCTACCGCCAATAAAACTCTAATATTCTGGGCCGCAAAGCGATTAGCCCCTGGAATTATTAGCTTTGCCGTAGGATTCGATCCTGATATCCTGGAGCTTTTGGATCACGAGGCATTCAAGTCATGACACATGACTTTCTTTGCACACCCTAAATTTGGCCCGCATCGAGGAACGATTTCCGCCTTCAGCTACAAGGCCAAGGGGTTGCGTACTCACGACGTTGTTATGTTCTTGCTCGACGAGGAGGGTAAAGGCAATGACGAACGGTGGATTGAGTTACCTTTGGCTGGCTGTCAAATCCGATGGTCCCATATAGCCAACTTCATCATTATTATTATGTGGCCAGACGACACTGATGAACGACGCATAAAGGGAAGAAGTTATCAGTGAATATGGAGTAGATACGGGCCTGCAACTTTCGTGGCTATGCTCCGATCAAGGCCCAGTTAACTGCCAGCAGGTTGGAAGCCCGGAGAATATCGAGTTTACCTATGGGAGCACGTCTTGCTCTGACACAGAGCCAATGCATGGGAAGAGTAGGAATCCGCAGATGGCGACATCACAATCTATTTGGGATCCCCAAGAATGATGTACCTGTCCTTCTCTCTGTTCGAGACGGCAAAGGAAAACAGGTTTGGCGATGGATGTAAAGGCTGATTGCGTCCGTTAGAGCTTATTAACCACAGGCAATGTAAATAAATACAGATCAATAAGTAACTCCACATACTTAAACTAGTTCCTCACTACTTACATAAATATTTCTGCGACTTGACTTAACTGGCGTACATAAAGTTTGCCATCTAAAAATCACGAAACAAGGCGACTTGAATATACTGTGCAGAAGCCAAACGCTCAACTCCAACGAAAAGCTGAGTAAGTAGATGAAATCGTCAAAAACGTATGAAGATGCGGCCAGTGTGGATTGAACACACGACCTTCAGATTAGGTGATTGAAGTTGACTTCAGTCTGACGCTCTCCCAACTGAGCTATGTCCGCCACAATCTTCGTTGACTCCATCTGCAATCTTTGAGTATATTACTGCTTACTTCTCACGACCCACTCTTCATTTCACAGCGGTCGAAATGTGCGTCATTCTCATCGACAATTCAGCTGAGGTTTTCGTGGAGATTGAGTGGGTTTAATGAAGCAGGACTCACATTTTTTGGTAAACTTCGGAACCACGCTTCGATGATCGGACGGTAAGCCCAACAAGGAAAGAAACACCCGAACCGGGGCCGGCGGTCACGCCCCGCGAGTGACGTACGGAACCTAGCCAAGTACCCAGCCCGGACGTCACAATCGCTTTCACTTGCAGTTGGCCAACGCGCTCTTGAAAGCCGAAAGCGTACCTGATTGGACGAAGTGAGTTCGTGAATCTCGGACCACGAGTCTATTTTGAGCCGCCTATTGATAGACTAGTTGATCTCTTCTCGCAAAACAATCACAGCCGGGCCCTGCTGCACCTGTCGGATCTCGATCGGAACGGCATATCCGCATTGCATTAAGCACCCCGTTTCCATCGTTGCTTTTATCTACTTGAATTTACAAAGTTCACCGAAGCCATGGGCGAGTACATCCAAGATGCAGATGTCCTTCAGGTGTCTTCAACGACATTCGGCAAAGCACTACTCAAAGAATTCTTGATCGACCCCTCATATCGCAACCTTAACCACGGTAATAAGAACATTCACCACATAATCTCACCACGTCCACACTAACACCTCATCCAGGCTCCTTCGGCAGCATCCCGCGGCACATCCAAAAGGCTCTCCGGCATTATCAGGACCAGGCCGAAGCCCGTCCCGATCCCTTCATCCGCTACACCTACCATGAACTCCTCAGAGAATCCCGCCAGGCCGTCGCGGACATGCTCAAGGCACCCCTATCAACCGTGGTCTTCGTCCCGAACGCCACCGTGGCCATCAACACCGTCCTCCGAAACCTCCCCTGGAATCCCGACGGGCTCGACGAGATCCTGTACTTCAACACAATCTACGGCGCATGCGGCAAAACAATCGACTACGTCGTCGACACCCGCCACGGCCTCGTCTCGCACCGCGCCATCACGCTCACCTACCCGCTCGAGGACGACGACATCCTCGCCATGTTCCGCGACACCGTCGCTGAGAGCAGGAAGCAAGGCAAGCGCCCCGCCGTCTGCGTCTTCGACGTCGTCTCCAGCCTTCCAGGCGTCCGTTTCCCCTTCGAGGCCATGACTGCCGCCTGCCGCGAGCTCGGCATTGCCAGCCTCGTCGACGGCGCCCAGGGCATCGGCATGATCCCCATCGACCTGGCCGCCCTCGACCCGGACTACTTCTTCACCAACTGTCACAAGTGGCTCCACGCCCCGCGCGGGAGCGCCGTTTTCTACGTCCCGGAGCGGAACCAGCATCTCATGGCGTCGACGGTGCCGACATCCCACGGCTACGTCCCGAGATCCGGCGCTGCGCGCTTCAACCCCCTGCCCGCAGGCCCCGAGTCGCAGTTCGTTGAGAACTTTGGGTACGTCGGCACGCTCGACAATAGCCCGTATCTCGCTGTCAAGGATGCGATTGCGTGGCGGAAGAGCATCGGTGGCGAGGATAAGATTATGAGTTACATTTGTACGCTGGCGAAAGCGGGCGGCAGAAGGACTGCTGCCGTTCTGGGCACGTTCATCATGGACAACAAGGCCGAGACCTTGACCAAGTGTAGTTTGGTCAACGTGGCGTTGCCAATGGTGATGAGTGAGGATGCCGACACTCCGTCGGCCACCCTGGACGGCACGGTTACGGTGCCGGAGCGAGAGGCTTACACCATTGTCAATTGGATGGTTGAGACTTTGGTGAACGAACATCAGACTTTTATTGCCTTGTTCTGGCATAATGCACAATGGTACGCGAGGTTGAGCGCGCAGGTTTATCTTGATGAAGATGATTTCGAATGGATTGGGTTTGTTTTGAGGGGTCTGTGCCGGAGGGTTGGCAGGCATGAATACGAACCTGTATCACAGAGCATTTCGCATGAAGCTCGGCATCGGATATAGACAGAACAAAATATTATGTTCATCGCAATGCCATTCATTTACTACGCCGGCTAGAGAAGCTCATGTTGTCTAAGCCAAAACTGGGGTTCACCCTTGTCTTTTGGTCCCTGACTAAGAAAAAAAAAACCTCCTCGACTGTCGTCTCAGACGCTCATCACCACTGCGATTACCATGGCAAAGGGAAGGGCTATTAAACCCCCCGTCGTAACCATCCTCCGTCCCGCCCCGGAATTCATCATTGTCGTCGAGCCGGCGTTGCTGCTGGTGTCCCTGGAGAAGCCACGAGTGAATCCTAGTGCCATTGAGATTATGAAGTGTTGACTTGGGTTCGCGTTCTCGGTGTTGTGCAAGGTCTGGTATCAATGCTTACGCCGCTGCGCCAGGTGCGGCGGGCGCGGCACCCGCTTGTTGGCTGTTCACGATGTGCTCCGCCATGCCGATGGACATGTTGCCACCGTTGAAGGCAACAAATTGCGACTTGAACATGATGTCTCCGTAGATCTGGAGCCTAGACGTGGTGGCCTGCAGTCCGCCGAAACAGGCTGGGTGAGGGGGCGCAAAGTTAGTGTTGAGTTCAGACATGAGGGGCACAGGGTTTGAGGAGCTTACTTTGAGCGTCAACCTGGGCAAAGTTAATGTCGCTACCCTTCACGCGAGCCATGTAGACACCGCCGATATCCATCATCAGATCCGGAAGCTGGGCGTTGCAGGGGAAAGTCACACCACCGACGGTCCGGTCATTCTTGGCGCCCTGGACCTGCTCGTAGTAAGCCTGAACCATGGGGGGGTTGGCCAGAATGAGGGTGGTTCCGGTGTCAGCGATGGCCTGAGCACCGACGGTACCCTGCTGAACCTGACCGCCGCCGATGGCAAACTTCTCTGAGGGGAATTGCCAGAAGCCACTGGTGGTGTTGATGGGAATCCAGGTCATTTGGCCAGTGAACTTGGTGTTGTCGATGCGGCCGAACTCGTAGGCGCCAACACTTTTCTTGCGAAGGTCAGCGGTGAAGACAGGCTCCGCAAGACTAGGCATGACGTTGTCGAAGAAGGTCTTCTGAGCCTGGGGCTTGATGGTGTTGAGCTTGGAAAAGGCGAGACCCATCAGGCCGTTGTTGGCGGTGTCCTGGACGAATTGTTGGGAGACGGCGGTAGCCATCTCAATGGCCTGCTGTTCAACGACGGCGCCACCGATATCGACGCGGTCTGTACCGACAACACCCTGAGCTCCGGAGCCATCACCGTAGCGAATGCTGAAGGAGCTGCCCTGGAGCATAGCAGCGCTCTGACTCTTCGTAGGGTCGTACAGTTGATGGCCCTGTTGGGAGGCGGGATCGAGCATGGAGGTCAAAACCCACAGGTCGGAGGAGCCTGAGTCGAAGTCGACGTTGATCTCTTGCCCACCAATCCGAATAGGCGAAACGTACTCAACGTCGTTACGGATCGGGGTTGCTGTGACGAGACCAGTTCCGGGCTGACCGGCGGCGGCACTCTGGTTGCTGGCTCCAGCGGCGAGAGACTTGAAGCCTTCCGCCTTCTCGGCCGGGGCATTTTGAGCGTTCTGGGCCTCCATAGCAGCCATGGCGTCGAGGAGTCCCTGGGGAATGGGCATGCTGAACTTGCGGTACGCCTTGATCAGTTGTCTAGGTCCATTGTGACCCATGAAGTTCTCGTTCGGCACTCTGGGCACGAGGAAGGAGCGCTTCTGGATGTTGCCACGCTTCTCGATGGGTGAGGCGTCGGCCACGGCAAGGAGGCCGAAGAAAAGGACCAAGGTCCGCAGCAGAGATGACTCCATGTTGTCTGTCTATATCGTCCGTCGCCAGGACAACTCGTCTGAGTAACGTAGAGGAAGGAAAAGACCACACCAGGTGGTTGTCGTTGTTAACAAGGAAGGACGAGGGGCTATCACCAGGAGCCCTCAAATACAGAAAACAAGAGTTCGCGAAAGAACGGAACTGGTGACGATGAGGCCGAGAAGAGAAGAGTAACTCAGGACAGGAGTAGACTTGGGCAAAGAAGGGAGAATTGGTCCAGTTAATGTTCAAAGTAGGAAACCCAAGAGATTGCCACTGGGTGGCATGGGTGGCATGGGTTGCGAGGATAGAACATGTTGCAAAAAATGGGACGACGACGTCGTGGGGTTGTTGCTTGAGCCTCCAGGAGAGCCAAGTCTCAAGTTGTGATGCCCTAGTCACAGATTGACCCGCTTAACAAGGGCGTGCCCGTCCATGTCAGGCCAGGCCAGTCGTCGGAGAGGGCGGATCTGGTGTTGGACCGGTCGAACTACTGCGAGGGGACATAGCTGAGGGCGAGCGAGGGCAACAGAGGAGGCGGAGGGTGTGCGCTTGGGATCAGGATTGGAGGCCGAAGTCCCTCCCGCCCGTCGGGATCCAAGACGCGAGTTGCGGCAACGGGGTGGATCTGGCAGCATGTTTGGAATTCTGCGAATACGTCGAGGATTAGATCGGTCACAAGCAGGGGATTCCCCTTACCCTACGGTGAGCCAAGCAATGATCCAGAACAGGGATTCCGGCCGATCGCTGCCGGGAGACTAGCGCAGGGGGTGTGGTGTGTGGGTGCGAGGAAGCATGGGTTGCCTCTGGTCCTGGCCTCCTGGCTGCCTCTCTGCTCGCCTTCTGTTTGCTCGCAGGCCGTTCGAGGTCTGAGGTCGCCCAGAAGTGGAAGTGCTTCGGATACAAAGCCTACTGGACCGTATAAACTCGGTGAGCCGTTGTATAGTTGATTTGGCTTAATACGAAGTCTGAAAAGCTTTGATGCTTGGCGATACGATCTTCCGGGCCTTCTTCCATGGTCAAGCAACACCGCGGATTCGATGGGCGTCGGAGATATCAGCGACGGTAAGACGAAAGCGAGGCGCCTGTCAATCCCAACACCTATGTTAGACCTAGACTAAGCCCTGGATACTAGTGCAGGCGTTAGTTGGCGTGTTGCTCGCGAAAGACTCAAGCGACGTAGCCAAGACTTTGAAGAGAATCAAGCACTCGGGATCTGCTAGCCGGGCGGCTGCATTTTCTCCAGTTCTCTTGCAGGTGGCCAGACATTCTACTCCGCCGTGTTCTCCACTGAACGGCGTCGGTGAGCCGAAGCGAGGACGTCGCTTTTGGTGCAGTTCCAGAAGCCTGGCCGTGGTTCAAGTAAGAGTGGCTAAGCATTTAGACGACGTAGCAGGTAAATGCGGCCCACGAGCATTTCACTGGAGCCTTAATCAAATTGATTGAGCTGAATGCTGAATGATCGGATGCCAGATGCCGGCTCGCAGCTGCTTAAGTTGACTTAATGCCGCTTTCTTCTGTTCAGACAAAACCCTGACATTGGAGGACGACGGATATCCGACGAGGAACGAGAGAGGAGGGAAACGCGATATTGATGCTATTCTTGGCGTAGTGTATCGAGGACGAACCGGGTTTTCCACGTGTCGATGCGACTGCCCTTCAAGCCATCCCCCCAGGCGGTGGGAAACGAAAAAAAAAGTCAAATACTCAGTTTCTGTGACGGGCAGGAATTGCGTTCGAAGTTGCGCAGTGCTGTACGTCAGTTTCTAATCGCAGCAGGGGATGGGGATCGAGCGCGGTCGTTCGACGGAAGATATTGTGTCTCTTGGTATTTAGTGTTCGCAGTTGTTTCCGCTTGGCGTTTCAGCGATCCCCATGTTTGGTCTCCCGCCGCCAGCTAAGCCTGAACATGCCGTGCTGGGTTTGGCTGGGCATTTGGGCAAAGGACAAGGAGGGTGAAGGCTAAGATTTCTGCGCCTGTGGTGCCAAGGGCGATCTATTCACGCCCCCATAGGCCTTGGCGTGCTAAGCTTTGGTGTTGCGGATGAGTAGTACCGAACACCAATAATTAGGTCCAGGGGACTCGAGAAATTCCTATAATCGGACGAAGAGGAAACAAGTGCCACTGCTGAATGCGAAGCCAAAACTAACATTGTTTGCGGGAACTCGGACTCAATATGTTCTCACATGTGGCAACCAGGTGACATGACGGGCGCGCTTCAAACAGCACGACTTGTGTGTCAGCTCCAAGCTCTGCGTCTGCTGCATTTGAAACCCTGATTTCTATTTGCCGTGTTCTCTGAGCGGGGCCTCTACTCTCTTCATGATCATCGTCTCCTGAGAAGAGGAGCAACAAGAATCGCCCTGAACAAGGAGGTTCAGGAGAAACGATGTGAAAAGGGATAGGCAATTCGGCACAGCTGGGTGACGCATACCCGGATAAACGGCGCCCTGAACACGTACTTCACCGTAGTCCCCATCGTCTGGAACGCGGTCCCTCTTACCCAATCGGTGTTTCCAAGAAATACTGCCGGTTCTTCTGGTGCATTTTGCCACCCATGTTCAGCCACAAGGGGGTAATACTGGCGGTTAATGGTGCCGCAATGCTGGACGCGAGCAGCGGTGGTGGTGGGCAGGCCGATGGGCCCTGAAACAATTCACTGAAGATTCTGAGACAGCGCTGCGGCAACATCCCAGTCTGTTCGCGCATCCGAGCCGGCCAAATTTCCCGAGCGGCACATGCCCGGGCGTGCATGCGGGTGGCTGGCTGTTGGAAGATGGAAGTGACCGCAAATCAGACTAACCACCGACGGGCTTGAATGGGTTTGAGCATGGTCAAGCCCTGGTAGCTCACCTCACCACCGGAGAAATGCGCTCTTGGTTGGCTGGCGTCGACAAGTCAGAGACTCGAAGGCCTTGCAACACGATTTGCAATTCTGTTTGTCCTCGAGAAACGCGGCTGCTTCGAGGCTGCCAACTCGTTTCTATTTCGTCTCTGTAACGACTGCTGATGCACTTCGCCTCAAAGATTCGATGCTGCAGTGCGCTTTTCTGTGCTATACCTTGGGCGAACGTTGGAGGACCACCAGCCGGAACCGACCGAGCATATATCTCGTTATCCATAGACATGGTGTGCATGAACCATGCCTTGCCTTGCCTTGCCTGCTGTCCCGTGTCATGCGACTAAATGGAAGGGCATCACGAATCTGTAGCTCATAGGGTAAGACAAGCAGCCATAAAGTTGGCTGGTCACCTTGCTGAGATACTGGACCCTGCGGAAAGCATATAGAAGATGAGATCAACTGTAAATTAGGTGCCATGCAGTCAAGATTGGGCTCGCCGACCCATCATCTGAACAGTCGCGTGCCTCGGAACACGTAGAAATAGGTTGTCATGTCGGAGGAAGCAACTCTAAAAGTCAACCTAAATGCTGTCGAAAGGGGACACCGTCCAAGGAGCAGCCTACTTCAGTAATTACCCCCTTGTGGCTGAACGTTGCGGGGTGGCAAAAGGAATCAGAAAGCTCGCATCAAATTTAGACTCTGAGTGTTTGCGGGCGATGATGTCGTCGCGAGTGATGATGGTGTTGAATGCTGAATGGATGAGTGTTTGTTATCATGGAGGCTCTTAATAGGCAAATTGCTCGTTGAAGTATGATGACTTTCGCCGAATGGACCGGACATATTCCTAAACCCGTCGTACTTGGCAGCTGGGCAGGCTTGTACACTCGACGTACCTTGAGGTATAATGATGTGTCGCCAGAAAGGGCGAGAGTCAGTCAGCGACTCGCAGCACGCCCCCCGAGGTTACCGACTGTCGTGTTCGGAAACCAGACATGACTGACTTATAGAGTCCGAGGATATCTTTGAGCTTTTATCGGCGGCGTGCGATCATGTGAGGTGACGTGAATCTCGCGATGACAGTCCGAGATGAAAATTTTGATTTGCGATGAGGTGCCTGCTTGGCAATGAGGAGCATCTGCGATGATGAGCACCCCAGGAGATGGAATATTAAGCTCTGCTGGTCGGAATCTATCTTTGAGATTCGTATCCAGGGCGGGCGTGCAGGCAAAAAGCTTGACCTGCATGGCATTTCAATGTAGTGGGAAGTGGAAGAGGAGGAATCGGACGCATTGGACAACACCCACTTGGTACTTGGTAGGCGGAATGAAGGTTAGCAATAACATGTGCATATGCTTGGATGAATCAGTTTTTGCTCGTGATATTCTGGGGAGGCCAGGCAGAGAAGAAAAGTGGTCAGCATCTGGCTAGGCTGGATGCACAACTGGCACCAGCTGATTCACTCGATGCTTAGGGAGAATTGTTGCGCCTCAGGCACTAGCCACGGCTTGATGGTCTACCCCACGTGAGGGCCTCGTGCCACAGGTGACGCTCGGTTCGCGCGGAAAGCGGCAAGGACCAAGTCAGCAGCCAATTAAAACATCACCTCAGAAACGGGGATCAGTCAACGTCCGAATGGAGGGCCCGCTGAATGCTGAGAGGCTCCACTAGAGTCTAGACACATGACTGGGCAGTTCTGGACCGAGTCCAACCAACCAGCCCTTTCGGGAAGCGATCCTACCTAAGCACTCCGCGGCCCCACCGTGGTACCCAACCAGAGCAGGCGCGCGAACAATTGGTGAATGAGCACTTAGGCACCATATCCACCTCATCTTGGGCGGCGGCAGACAACTAGTGCGGCGTCACCAAGAAGGACTAGAAGTGAGAGAACCGCCGATGCAGCATAATAGCAGAGAAGCATGCAGCACCACAGAGCAAACCTACGTGTAAGCATTAGGAGTTCGACAGGACCTTGTGTACCTTACGATACGGGAAGACAAGAGGCGCGACTTGCGCCCACCTTGTCGCCAGGATACCTACATTACCTACCTAAGGTACCTCATTCTTACCGACCTTACCTCAGGTATTTACTGCCCCGCCTTCTGTCACGGCTCGGCTCACACTCACAGGGCACCTCAGTCATTTGGGACAGCCGCCAGCCACCAGCCTCGCTCAATCGTAAAGACGGGCAGCTGGGACTTGAAGCGTGAGGTGAGAACACAACCGAGAAAGGACCCTGAATAACAGGCGACTCGCGACCACGAGCACACTACAGCCAGCCATCCAGCCAGCCACTGCAGCATCGCTTGCTTCCCACGCAAACCTCGTCGACCATCCGTTGGGTCACACCCACACGCCCACACGCCCACGCCCACGCCCGCGCCCGCGCCCGCGCCCGTGCCCGCGCCCGCATCCACACACACACCCGCATCACTCCGTCCATCCGCATACCTTACCTTACCTCACTATCCTTTCAACTGTATCCGTCGACAAACCGTCCTATCGTCTGTGGTGTCTTTGCCAGCGTCGAACATCACGGCCGTTGGCGGTTGTTGACCCCGTTCTTCAATTTCCGAACCCGGGCACACGGCCACATCGTCATCTCCGTTCAGGATCCAATACATCCGGGGCCCCCAAATCCCGCCACTGTACCACTATCGATATCACCCCTTCCGTGATAGACTCCTCCTGGAGGGTACTCCCGTATCGTCCGAAGTCCCCCAGTCGGCTTCTCCCTCTCTCTCCATCTCGTCGCCTCACCCCGAGAGGCCTCAATGTCAGACGACGAGTTCACCGGAGCCGACGGCCCACCCGGCGCCGCCGGCCCCGATCGCGACAAGCGCGCACCGCGCTTCAGCTGGACGCCGGCATACGAGGCCACCTTCTTCCGCTCTTTGTGCGACTCTGTCAAGCTTGGTTTGCGCGAGAATCACTCCTTCAAGGCCGAGGCATGGGATCGCGCCGCAACCGCTCTGCGAGAGAAACACGGCGCATATCCGACCAAGAGCCACCTCGTAAACAAATCGGATAATGCGCGCAAGAAATTTCGTTTATGGCGCGGCTTGCGCGAGGACGACCTGTTCCTTTACAACCCGACGACTCGCACCGTCAGCGCCTCCGAAGAGGCCTGGAAGGCGCATATCGAGGTTTGTTGACGCGCCCACTTTCTTCCCCACGCCCGCCGTTCGGTCACCATTCCTTCGTTGCTTGTACTGGATCTTGTTCGCTGACCTCTAATTCCAGAAAGAGCCGCTCTCGCGCGCACTAAGGGGGCGACCGTTCGAACATGAGCAGTACATGGAAATACTTTACCCGGATGTTGTCGGGTCTGGTGGCGCGCCGAAGCGCATCATGAAGCCGAAGCGCAAAGGACCCGACCCGGTCCAAGGATCCGAAGACCCGGATATGCCGGGCACCGGTGTACTGGACCTTCAGGTCGACCAGTCGAATCAGTTTCGCCCGCGCTCGCAGTCCGGGACGAACCAGCAACCGCCGCAGGCTCGCGGCTCAGTGAGCCAGACCCCCGCAGCAACTGTGCATCAGCCCATGATACCACAACAGCAACAGCAACCGCAACAGCAGCAGCAGCAGCAGCAACAACAACAACAACAGCAACAACAACAACAGCAGCAGCAACCTCCGCAACAAAGACCTACCTCGACCGCCATCCCCCCTCGAACGCACATCACCGGCACCAGCGCTCTCACGCCACCCGAAGAGACGGCGACCGGGCGCAAGAGATTTCCGCAACAAGCGCCGACTTCCGACGGCGGCGCCAAGGCCCCGACCGCGCAGATGGGCCACCCAACGGCCCAATCGGTAGAAAAGCGCCGTCGGATATCTGGCTACGTAAACCCGAACCAATCATCCGCCTCGGCATCCTCTTCGACATCCAACAACGTCGAGGTCACCGCGGCCTCGATGGTGAATGCCGGCAAGCAGCTTCTCGAGGATGGTGTTTTGTCCAAACTTGGCGAGGCCATCCGTGGCCCTACGAGATACCCCGAGCAGGCCATCGACATTTTTTTCCGCGACTTTGCTGACGAGGATATGGACCTCCAGCTCAAGATTGCCGAGAAGGCTCTCACTGATGACAACAAGGCGATGATATTTTGCAAGATGCCTCCTCCGCTGCGCAATCATTGGGTAAAGCGGCTGCGGGAGCTCCACAACAACAGTCGAAATGCGTAGATGCAGATGGAGGCTATGGTCGAGGCCAAGTACACGAAAAGCCTCGACCAGGAAGAGTGTAGGATTCGTGATGACGGCGTTTCGATCTGAGGCGACCTATCGTGCGCGAGGGTCGACGGGCACAGGGCTAGAGGCAGGCTAGGCTGGCAATGGCATTTGGGGGCATTTTGAACAAGAGAAGGCTGGATATGCGCAAGAGCGAGGGCGTTTTAGGTGTCCGGTCCGGGGCAGGTTCAAACCGGGGTTGGAGGAGTTAGCAACCAAACGGCATAGCGACTGGGATGTTGAGCTTTCGCGACACCTACCATTTTTTCTGTACGATTCTACGATACCACTACCACTGCCAGATGAGCGGCCTAGGCTACTTTCGAGCCGAGAGCGGCAATTCTCCTTTAGTATATTCAATATTTATTGTTGATATCGATTTAATTGCTTCTTGTGGTGTTCGCGCAGGAGCCTTTGCCGTTCGTGCCTTCGAGAGTGTTCTGTATTGAGCCTAGAGACGAGTCATTTAAGCAAGTGTAATCATGGTGCAGAGCTATGTAGTCGTGAAGGTGAGGTGTATCATTCCGTATTCGCCCTGAACGCCAAGTACATACACGAAGCCGAAAGCCTGTCCATGAAATCCGCGCTGCAATCGTGCCGATGAGAGAAGAGTATGAAGCCACCCGCAAATCCTCAGTGTTATCACCAAACTTGTCTCATTTCTTGCCCTTGGTCTTGTAAAGGTAGCTGCGAGGAGTCAGTATAACGCCACATCAGAGGACAAGATAGGTAGCTAGAGGGACCCGCTGACCTTCCGAAAACACCCTCGCCGAGACCGACGACGCCCAGGATGCCCAGGCCGAGACCGACGTTCTGCCACGACAGACGGCCGCGCTCATATAGACCCCAGGCCTTGTATCCGAGAAACGCGCTCAAGCCGACGACGCCGACAAGATTGGAGACGACGAGGGCGCTGGCGCTGCCGTCGCTCAGGCTAGCGAACTGACGCTTCAACCATGAGTCGGCCCTGCGGGCCTTGCTGGCGGCCTTCTTCTTGGCCAGGTCTGCCTCAGCGCGGGCCTTAGCCTCCTCATCCTCGCGATCACGGCGGTTGGCCTGGGTTTCCGTCTTGACGTCTTGCTCCATGAAGTCGCTGGGGACCGTGTGTACGCTCGGCATGTCAACGTCGATGAGGGAGGATGTCGAGGCGGCAGAGTCGGTAGCAATTTCGGGGGGAGGAGGAGCGGCAGCCTGGAAGGAATGAATTAGCTCTGGAGTGGTTCAGCAAAGGGTGTCACGCGATCGGGTAGATATACCTCCTCGGGGGTCTGCTTGGGGCCTCTGGATGCGGCTTCGGCGTACGACACTGTACAAATGTTAGCGATACTCGCGTGGAAAAATGTAGACAGAGACTGAGGCGACATCTTTGATGTCAGCCGCCGAAGACAGCAACAGAACCCGTCTCGTTGCACGATAATGACATCATACGACGGCGTCCAGTATAAGAAGCAAATAGGAACAAAGCCACAGCAGCACTTAGAATCAGCACTTACTTTTATTTTTGATTTTTTGAGTCCAAAAAAAGTGTGATCTGGGGAAGAGAGAAGAGCATGAACGGATGGTGTTTGTGTGAGTGCGTGAAGGTGTGTAGATCGACAAATGGCGTGGGGAGGATGACGAAAGCTCTCTTTTAAGAGTTGACTATCATGTGATTGGAATAACCGGAAGAAGTTGAGGGAAAACCCAGCAAATGAGCTGTTGAAGGGGGAGAGGGGGGGAAAAAAAAACTAAAAAAAACTAGTAGTTATGAATAGTTAAGAAGGGATGGCGCAGACGGCGGGAAATTGGTCAAACCACCTGATGACCTGCCTGTGACCACTTCCACGCCTGCCACTTCTTTCTCCCCCTCTCCGTCACCGGTTCGTCCCCCCATTCGAGCTTTCCTTGATCTTGGTTGGCGCGTTGGCACCGGTGGTCCAATGACGTATGCGGCTCGGGAGCTTGGGACACCGGAGGGTCAGGCCAATCACAACGTCATATATCCACAGAAATAGGGGGTTGTTCGGCCTGGGCCCGGGGGAAGGACCCGGGAAGGGCCAGGAACGGTGCGTTGTCATGCAGCGGGCCATCCACGTCCTCAGATGGGGCCCTGAGCTGGCACTGGGAGTCATCAATAAATGTTGTTAATGCCTATAGGCCCTGACTGCTGTTTATCGGACCCTGCACGAGCGGTTGCTGGGGACTTCTGAGGCCATACATAGTGTTCCTACTTGGATACTCTGACTCAGGAACACTCTGCTAGCATCGAAGGAACCACACCTGCAGAGAAGTGTATGTCTAGATTGTTTTTGTTTTGTTTTGGTTCGTAGTGTTACACTTTGTACACGATTATGGTACAGAGAACATGCCCCAAGCTTCCCATCATGCTTGTTTGTCATTAGCCGCCCGCCCTCCGGTGCGTTCATACACCCTCTCGCACTAGACATCTGCTATCCATACACACCACATTCTTCGGGAATCGCGAATGTTGCTTGTTTAGTTGTTGTTAGCCGCAGTGGCGTCTGTCGCCGCAGTATTGCGCTTGGTTAGGTCGACGCTCTTCTCCATGGGGGCCTTCTTCGTCTCTTGCTTCTTCTCAACCTCAGGCTTCATCTCAACCTTCTTCACCTCGGACTCGCTCTTGATCTCGGCTCTGGGAGCCTGGTCGGGAGAGTCAGCCTCGGTCTCCTTCTGGACCTGCTTTTTCTCAGACTGGTGAGTCGAAGGAGGAACTGAGGCATCGGCATTGGCATCAAGGGTAGGTTGGGCGTCTTCAGGTGCGGGCGCATCCTCGTCGTCGGCAAGCTCAGCACCGTAAACCTCGGGGTACTTGCGGAAGCATGTCTGCATTCCCCTGTGATCTGTTAGCAATGTTCATTATAGTTGCCAAGAAGCCTCCACGCACTGGAACTTCTCAATGCAGTCCATGCCCTTAGGCTCCTCTGTAGAGTAGACGAAGCAGCTAAATGCGGCCTTAAACTCTTCTCCGCAAGGGCCGTCGGCCATGCCGCCGAGGCACGGGCAGTCCCAGTTGATCTCGCCGGTTTCTGGGTTGAAAGCGCCCTGTTGGTCGGCCTCCGCCTCTAAGGCTTCCGGCGAACCGGGGGCGGGCGCGCCCTCGGCATCGATTGCTTGGTTCGTATCGGCGGCCTTTGCCGGCGCAGCCGCGGGCGCCGGCTTGTTCTCCCCGGCCTTGATGATGGCTCGCTTGCGCTTCTCTTCGACAATGGCATCAACGGTAGTCAAGTCAGACTCGGAGAACTGGGAAGGTGCGGCAATCGTTCGGGCTTGTCGCCAACAGGGTTAGCTGTTATCCCTTAGTATTCCACAGCAGTGCGGGACATACAGGCAGGCTCCTCAGCGAAGACCGGACTCGTGTTGTACCAGTATATGGCTCCAGCCGCTAAACCCCATCTCAATGCTGAGCTCTTCAATGTCCGGGGCTTGTCGGCAGGTGATGTCGACGCAAATCGTCGAGGGGCTGCGCGAATTGCTGAATAGCGGGCTGCGCCCAGGGCGCGGGTTGTCGACCGTGCGGCGGCGCGATACATTGCGAAGCTGACCGAAAAAAGAAACACAAAAGACAAGTAAGAAAAAAAAAGAGGGAAGAGAGGGAAAATGGTCAATTCGCGGAGAGCGCGGTCGAAGGGCCTAACTGGTTTGGTAATCGATGACCCGGAAAAGAAAATTGAAGCTTCGAGTTCGGGTTTTGCCGGGGTTTACGCGGCGCAATCGCTGCCTTTTCGGCCGTAGAACTCGGACGAAAAATCGGGCTGATTCAGCGCTTTTACTGGTCCCTTATCCTAACTTTCCATTCGATGCCCGCGATTCCATCTTTGGTACCTTGCTTTGCAGATGACATTTACAAGTTCTCGAGGCCGTTCACATAATCCGATTCAAGAGATTCCCTCATCTTTTTTGACTCTACGCTGTACCTGACCCCATTCCAGGTTGGTTCATTTCAGTCTTCCATTGGGTGAAGTGGGTCAAAATCTGGAAATGAGATACTGCATTGAGGTATCTATATAGGTTGTACATAGTTACATGCCCGACTTGCTATTATTTCACCCCGCTTGAGTCTGAATCACTTCAACATGTCACCTTTTGAATGGCGTCCTGTATCCCTTCTGCGAAATAATCCCCCGAGCGAAGGCCCTGCAGACTTTGCACTTCTTGTGTTGAACCAGCCGGTCAGGCAATCCAACGTCTTCGACTCGCTGTGGACTAATGGTACGATACGATACGATACGACCCTGCATCACGTCGATAGTAACAGCTGACTGACCATTGATGCAGCTCTTATGCGAGTCGCTGCCGATGGCGGCGCGAACCGGCTTCTTGACCTGAACAATGCAGGACAATCACAATATGTGGGTTTCGGCTCTGAATTCTGCTCATGATCTGCTGTTCTAACCAGCACAGACCAATCTAGACGCGATCGTCGGCGATTTGGATTCGCTAGATCCTGCGGCTAGAGACTTCTACATAGGGCTGGAAAAGCCCGCCAAAGTCATCCAGATGACGGATCAGGTCTCGACTGATTTCGCCAAGGCCGTCAACTGGATCCGGTCCAAAGCCAACCCCAAGGTCGATATAGTCGCTCTGGGAGGCCTTGGGGGCCGCGTTGATCAAGGTCTCAGCCAGGTGCATCACCTGTACCTCTTCCAACCGGGTCCCGACTACGTCGACGGCAAGCTGTACCTCGTTTCCGGACAGAGTCTGACCTTCCTGCTCCTCCCTGGCCTGCATCGCATCTGGGTTCGTGAGGGCGGCGAGGATGTTTTCGCCAAATGGGTTGGCATCATCCCCGTGGGAGGAACGAGTTATATCACCACCAAGGGCCTCGAGTGGGACGTCCAGAATTGGGAAACCAAGTTTGGAGGCCACATCAGCACAAGTAACCACGTGTTACCTGAAACGAACGTGATCGAGATCGAGACGACAAATACTGTGCTTTTCACCATTGCCCTTGCGGGCATCGAATAAACCAAATTCGACTGTCGCTTGCTGAACATGTCGCAAAATGCTCGAGATATTGCGCGGCGCCTCCCGCAACCGCCAACGCCAAACGCCTTGCCCAAAATGTCCCCAGTCCCTATTTGCTTTTTGTCCCGTCTAACTCCAGCGGCCCCGGACTCATCGCAAGAAGTGTATGCAGAGCCAGCAGAAAAGGAAGAAGACGATAACACCGGCCCAAAAGATCCATTTATCCTCCTTGGCGCGACGCTCGATCATGCGTATGGTGTCGCCAGAGATTCCCAGAGTGTTGCCGACCGAGTACAGCCTCTTTTGTGTGTTCTTGAGCATCTCACGTTGCGTGCCCAGATCGCCCAGCACGGCTTGTCCGCGGGCGATATACTCGTCAAGGGCCGAATTCGTCTGGGCAAAGAAGTTCTGTTCCCGCAAAGCATGCTGTTCTCTTGTGACATCGTTGCCGCCCATGCTCAACCCACCGCCAGCCTGTCCTGTCGAGGCGCCCCGGCTGTGAAAGTTGGAAGTCTTGTTGACGTTGGCATAGGGATTCTCGGGGGTCGCGGTGACATAGCCTCTGCGGCCTAGCAGCTCGCCTCGGTTGTTGTTGTGGGCGGCCTCTTCACGAGCTTTTTTGAGATTATCGACTTGCGTTCGGAAATCAGCGAGGTCTTCGCGGAAGCGCTTCACGCGCTCAAAGGCCTCCTTTTGCTTCTTAGGAACCAGCTCCTGGCGGGCGAGGTGGTTGTACTCGTCGACGGTCTTGGAGAAGGAGGCGAGGGATGCGGATACGTTGCCGATCTCGGAGGGGGTCAGGGAAGCGGGCTGGGCAGCGGACGAGGACAGCTTTTCAAGATCATTGCGGATCGCCTTGCTCTGGCGCAGGGCCGAGTTGTATTGAACGTTCTGCCACAGGTTAGCAGGTGCAAGTCTGTAGCATCGGTACGGTAGCTCTTACCATGTTGTTTCGAGTTGCGAAAGAAGACGCGTGAGCAATCTCTGGATTGACAAGATCCGTGATTGAGTCGAAAAGTCGTGGTGCAGTGTGAAGAAGATGCTCCTCGCAGCACTCATATGCAAGACCCCAGAATCCAGCAGCTTGGATTTCTGGACAAGCTGGAGCTATCACTTGCCTTACACAGTACAACACAACAAGTGGCTTCTCGCAGAAAACACGTCACCGCCTTCCGGATTGACCCCAGCGCCGGTTCCTGATCCACTTTATACTAGCACTCTCAGTCTATTACATAAGCAGATCTTGAGATACGTATCGTCTGATCCCTTGGCCAGTGCGACGATAATGAAGGGATCCATCCCTGTTAATCATTGAAACTTTCAACCAGGCAGTGTAAACGCACTTCTCTCGTTTCCTATCTAAAATCCAGTGTTCGACATTTTCAAGATATTTCTCTCCCGCCGTTCACCTTTGGGGAATCGAGTTGCAACTTTTTAGATCAATAACTCTAGTGCTTGGCAAGCTTTGCCGACTGCGGTCCGGTGACTGCTATGTGAACTCCAACAATTTTCCATGTTTTTCGAGGTAATGGTCCGACAAGACCGGGGATATCATCAGCCTCACCCGGCTATCACCGGACAGCTTAGCGCCGGAAGCTCCAGGACAACCCTCATAAACAAGAAGATATCCAGCATGATACTGCCGTCGTGGGAAAAAATGTCTCCATCATGGCCACCAGACCCCAAAGCCAGTCGCCGACTCGGCACCGATATGCAGTCTCCAACAGCGACGCCGCCTTGCTGACCCGACAGAGAGGATATGCGGCGCGGTGAGCCATTGTCTCATCGCCACCAAGGTTAAGCGAAGCTCGTTAGCTAAGAATGGCTTTTTTTCTCAAACTCTTATTCCCGAAGGTGAACGCAAGTATATCTGGACTTCATCCCGTGCCGGACAGTCATCGCTCACCGCAGCCAGAGAATAGACAAGAAGGAAACACGTTCGCGATGTCGACAACTGCAAGTCCCCCGCCTTCAGAAAAAACACAACGAAAGCCCGGCTCTACAAAGCCAGATTTTGAAGATGTTGAAGCCGCTTCTTTACCAGAGCCCGAACAACCGCCTCGCTATTCCATTTACACAACGTGGGAGAAACGCTTCATTGTCTTGGGTGCCTGTCTGGCTGCGTTTTTCTCGCCCTTTACCGCCCAGATCTATCTGCCAGCTCTGACGGTTCTGGCCGAGGATTTCAATGTTTCCGACTCCGATATGAACATCACCTTGACCACCTACATGATCTTCCAAGGAATCGTCCCTATGTTCATTGGATCGCTGGCGGACAACAGCGGCAGGCGACCTGCCTATGTCATCTGCTTCGTTGTCTATATCGCTGCCAACATCGGCCTGGCGTTATCTCAAAACTTTGCCTCTCTGCTCGTTGTGCGTTGCCTGCAGTCAGCTGGCTCGAGCAGTACCGTTGCCCTAGCTTCCGCCGTCGTCGCCGACATCGTCACATCAGCTGAGCGAGGGCAATACATTGGGATCACCGTGGTTCCAATCGTTTTGGCGCCTGCGTTGGGTCCAGTTCTGGGTGGTATCCTCACCCAGTTCCTGGGCTGGAGATCTATCTTCTGGTTCCTTGCCATTTTGTCAGGAGTGTTCTTCATCGCCCAGCTGCTATTCTTCCCGGAGACCTGCCGGATGATTGTCGGCGATGGCTCCGTTCAACCCCCGAAATTGTACCGAACCGGCTATCAGCTTTTGAAAGACTTCTTCAGGGGAAGAAATGGTGAGGGCGCCGCAGTAACGAGGACGACCACGGGGGAGACATCAAACACCGCCAAGCCCTCTTTGAAGTTCAAGATGAACCCCTTTGCCTCGCTTATCTTGCTCTTTCACAAGGAAATGGGCCTGCTTCTGGGCTATAGCGCAATCGTCTTTGCCGGTTTCTACGCCATCGCTGCGTCAATGCCCACTCAGTTCGCCCAACTTTACGGCTTCGACAGCTTGAAAGTCGGCCTCATGTATTTGCCGTTGGCAGGGGGATCCGTCGTTGCTGGCTTCGTTGTTGGACCTCTGATCAACTGGAACTATCGACGACATTGCAAGCACTTAGGAATACCTTACGACAAGTCTCGCCAACAAGACATGGCTGGCTTTCCCATCGAAAGAGCTCGTCTTGAGATAGGTCTGCCTTTGCTATTCTTCAGCTCGATATTGCTCCTCATTTGGGGTTGGATGCTACAGATTGGCGCTCCCGTGGCCGTCCCCTGTGTGTTGCTGTTTCTATTCGGAGTGGGTATGATCGGGTTCAATAACACAACCAACACACTCATCGTCGATATCCATCCGGGCAAAGCTGGGACGGCTACGGCGGCTAACAACTTCACGAGATGCCTCCTTGGCGCCGCTGCGACCGCAGCTATTCTGCCCATGATTAACGGTATCGGTGTTGGCTGGGCATTTACGGTACTGGCTTTGTTATACGTTGTGTTCAGTCCAGCCTTGCTGGCGGTTATGTATTGGGGAGTGAAATGGCGTAAGATTGCGCAGGAGAAGGAGGCAAAGAAGAACGGCTTGATTTGAGATTGATACCACCGGCGCCTTAGCGATTCGCATAGTATGATACCCAAGACATTCATACCTAGGGAAACTTGGCAACGTAAGATCCGCTAATTTCTCACTTTTTTCTTTGTCTCCGCTGCGCAGGATTCTCGTCGTGGTTCCAGCCAATAAATGGTATGGTCTGTGTCTCTATTGGCCGCCTGTACGCCCTGCCGTTGACAACAATATCGCGGGGTCTGACCGAGCTACATGATCGGCACACCACATTTGAGGCACTCCTCCCCTCCTCAACTTGAAGCTCAGTGCACGCACTTCACCGCTGTTCATTCATTCTTAGCTTTCCCATCCTTTTCATTTGTGTCCCAGAATGGCGCAACAACGGGATGCCCAACATTCAGCTGCAAACACGACGCTCACGGCCCAATGCTACTGCAAAGCCGTCCACTTCAACATCACCGTCCCGACATCCTCTCTCCCTCTCAAAGTCCACCTCTGTCACTGCAGCATCTGTCGCTATACCCATGGGACACTTTGCACCTTCCACGCCCGGCTTCCAACCGGCGTTGCCCCGTCATTCATCCATCCATCGTCCCCTTCCTCGCTGACGGCCTACCGACACGCCACTGCCTCGAGCACGCGCTACTTCTGCAGCACCTGCGGCTGCCATATCGGAGACCAAGGCATCCAAGACGACGATTGGGTGATTTCTGCCTCCATTTTCGACGCCAACAAAGATGATGTTCCTCCAGTATGGGACATTCACCAGCACGTCAACACGGACTCAGCGCCCGGTGGCGGGTTATTTAACTGGCTGCCCAGCATCGCAGGCAAGCAAATGAAAGTCTGGAATCCGACAAAGACACACAATGAGGCCACTTCGTCTGAGCTCGAGACCGGAGAGAACGGCGAAGAGCTGCTTCGGTGCCGATGCCACTGCGGTGGTGTCTCATTCACCGTCTCCAGGCCTTCGGCGAGCGTCGAATCGTACAAGGATTGGATCTCGCCCACAGAGCCGGACAAGTGGATGGCTGCCACGGACACGTGCGGAGACTGCCGCCTTCAGACAGGAGCTCACATCACCGGCTGGGCCTTCGTCCCGCAATCATGCATCTCGCCGCGGGTGCCGGAAGATCTGACTCTCGGGACGTCCAAAATGTTCCAGTCGACGACGAAGGTATCGCGTTCCTTCTGTAGAGTATGCGGTGCATCGGTTCTGGCGTTCTACAGCGGTCCCGAGAGGGCGCTGGTGAATGGTGACAGGCTGTTCAACCTTTCTGCTGGGCTTCTGCGGGCGCCCGAGGGAGTCCTGGCGGAGAACTGGCTGACCTGGAGGACTGTGAAGGTGGGCTGGGCAGAGAACGGGAGGAAGTATGACTCTGCTTTGGTGGAAGCATTGGCTGAGGGTACAAAGAAATGGGGGGAGAAGCTCGGGGATAAAGGGAGGATTCTGGAGCTGTACCCGTGAGACAGATCTACCACTTCCATTGGATATTTCGAATCCTGCGCAAATTCATGTTATGACACATTCTTTCATTGCTTCAGGAAGTAAAACTTTTAAACAGTTTTCCAAAGCCAGCATCAGATTTCAAGACAGCTGACCGTATTTTCCTTGAACCTTTACCTTCTCTCGCGCCAAAAACTCATCAAAACTGCCCAGAGTTAACCCCAGCTCCTGGTTTTCTCCTCGTCCGCAAACTGCACCATATCACGCGCTGCCAACTGCCCGGCGAGGAACGGGTTCCCGGCTTTCTGCGCCTGAACTTCCTCATCCGCCAAGGAGACGGGGCTGATCCCCGACGCCTTGGAAAGCTTCCCTGTAAACTAGCTCATCTATCGTCAGAGTCTCAGTCGAAATCGGCATCTCCCGGCCGTTGAACCTCGCCAGATCACGATATGCCGCAACTGCGAACTTGCCAATGTCGTAAGGATCCAGCACTGGCAGGTTGGTGTCGGGCTCGTATGCATTCACGAACCTGCCCTTGTTGACGAGATCAGGGAACACAGCGACCTGCGGGAGAAGGTGGTTCCCCGCAAAGCTGCCGGGCGGAAATATGGTCCAGGTCTCGAATCCAACCTCTCGTACCGTCTGCTCGATGGACCGCTTCGACAACAACACCACAGCCGTGAAGCCCTTCGGGTCCCAGTTTCTATCTTTTTGGTCGCCTGAACGGCGAAGCCGCTGCTGTAAATGACATGCGTGCCACCCGTCTCCTTGGCTGCAGCCAGGGCCCAGGATGCGCTTCGCAGCCTCGAGTTCCCAGGTATGGTCAACGAAGTCGGGCGTCAGGTTGAGGGAAGCCCTGGTGACGCCCTTCATGGCCTCCTCCAAAGCCTTTTCGTTGTCGTAGTCTCCGGTGACAAGGCTTGTGCGGAGATCAGAGAGGGTCTTGGCCGCATCGGACTCAGGATTGCGGACGAGAGCGCGAACGGCGATCTTGGCTTCGAGGAGGTTTTGTGCAACAGCACCGCCGACTGTGCCTGTTGCGCCGCTGACGAAGATAGCTTGATGAGACGTGCTCAAAATGAAGTCGATAGAGATAAATATGGCTGAGATTTATTTACTGGGACAGGATCAAAATTGGGGACGAGAGGTTGAGTCTCAGGTTGATTTGTGCAAGGTCATCGACGTACCTACTCGGAGTATTTATATCCCAAAGTTAGCCATAATTATCCTTTAAAGCCCTCAAATCAATACCTTCTCCTCAATTGAACATCTCTTTGGCGGTCTTGCGCGCTGGGTAGGACCGATGCCGCTCATTCTTCCCGCCTAGGATTGGGTGCTGCCCATCAATAACCAGATGTCCAGGCCGAAACTCCGCCCAAGGCGATTCCAAAAGATCCATGACCCAGAAGTGGCCTTTGGTTGGTGATTCATGGAACTTTGGTGCAGATGCGCGAAAGGGTGCGCAGAAGGATGAAGCGTAAGAACATGGTGGTGGAAAATGAATGGCGGAATCCCGCCAGATGACTAAGTTAGCGGATATTCAGCACTTCCTCTAGTGCTGGCGCTCCCTCGAATCACCTGCAAGAACTGCTTCGAAGTTCCCATCACCAGAGTTGCAATCGCTGGTTGTGCTGTAGATCGCGATATCGTCTTCCGACACTGGTGAACCGACTCCGCATCGGCATATCTTGGTCTCAAATGTCAAACTCCTTCTTCGAGCGGGCCAACCCGCCTCCGCGACGGAAAATTGCACCAAATCCAAGCGCCACTGCGACCACGGCCAACCTTCGTGCTTGCGGTGCGCTCGGCGGAAAACCGATTGCCTTTACCCCAGTCAATCAGCGACCAGATCGAAAGTCCGCGCTGCCGATGGACTTCCGCAGACCATTCTCATCCAGCCATCAAAAGATGACCTGGAGCCTGTCACGGAATCAACCGTTCAAGACCACCATGAGCATTCAGTATGCGTATACAACTCAGTGGTCCCATGGTCGCAACTTCGCAAGATCCAGACATTCTCCCACTGGGCCTGGACGTGCTAGATGACATGACCTTCGACATAGAATTTGATGACTTGATCAACCATGATGCCCTTATCGACGAGGCACTCTCCGTTCCTGCTTCCACGTCACCAACCCCAGACCAGATATTGGTGCCAACATAACGCCGACCGCCGCAGACGTCGCTCGAGGAGATGATTGCCAGCCGTCTCCAATTTGCTTTAGACAATACCAAGAGAGTCCCCTCTCTTATGGTCTTAGAAAATCAGGCACCGTGGTCCCATCCCTACCTTTACCAGCTTAAGTTGCCACAGGACATTCAGGGTATGTTTTCCTCGAGGGTTCTCATTGTGTCCCGCGCACTGAACCAGAAGCTGCATAGATGCACAAGCCTGCTGTGCCCTTTACATAGCGAAGAATAAATACAACTCTTCTACAGTGTGAAGGACCATTCAGGCTAGGGCTCATGAGGTCATGGCCTCACCACTCCCAGAGGGACGACTTGAGATTCTAGCCCGTATCCAAGCCGTCCTCCTCTGTCAAATCATCCGACTCTCCGACGGCGACATTCCCCTCCGAGTCTCGGCCCAGCAGAGCTATCCGTCCTCGAATCCGCTCTCATCGCTCTCGTCCCCTTCGTCAAGTGGAATCGCGCCCAGCCTGCAACTGGCCCAGATAAAGACATGACGCTGTGTCCCACCAAAGAGTTCTTCCGTGAATGGATCTTCCAAGAATCCGCCCGCCGTACGTTGTTCTTCTCTTGCTTCTTCCTTGTAGCACATCGGATGCTAATCGGACTTGAGCTGCCTGGCGGCTGCACGGAGAGATTCGTCTTCTGCGAGTCTTGGACGTTATCGGCTCATCTCTGGAAAGCGTCGAACGTGGTCGAATTTGCTGTGGCCTGGAGAGAAAAGCGTTACTTCGTTATTAAGAAGCAGTCTTTCGCCGAGGTTTTGAGGGATGCCTCTGCCGACGATGTAGACTTGCTTGGGAGGATTCTGATGTCTGGCGCCTTCGGTATCGAGGAGATGAGGCTGTGGTTCTACAACAGGGGTGGAGCTCTGTAACTTGGGCATCTCGAGATAAGTTCATTAGCTATTATCACAAAAAGGCCAGATCTGATGGCTCAATTTCATGCGAGATAAGACCTGAAGTCACGAGTTCTCCTGTGAGAAGAAAGGTCAAGAGAGGGTAGAGTTCAGACTTCCTGGACAAGACGCCCAGACTGATCGTGGACGAATGCTTGGGGTCAGACGATCTAGAATCAGAGACCATGAGAGCCACTGACCAAGCACAGTGTATCAAAATGTGAGCACAAGTAGCTGGGAAAATACTTGCTACAATAAAAGCACAGGGTTCAAGGCTGGCAAAGACTTTCCGTCGTAGCCGTCCGTTCCCTGGGTTCACGTACAACATGGCAACAACGGAGGCGCCAAACCGCTGCTTGCGTTGGAATCACGACGGAAAATATTGGTGGCTAAGTCTGGTCATTGCGTTTATCTAATGCCAATTCTAGTCGTGTCCTGGCGACCCTCGCCGTCGACGCACTCCCCAAGCAATATCATTTTTGTCTTCCCAGATGTAGTACTCCAACAGTCCAGAATAAGGAAAATGCTTCCTCAAGTCTCTGCCCAAGCTTCATGTCTTCCTTAAAGCCCCTTCAGCCTTGTGCGATACTCCAAGCTACCAATCAAGTCCTATTCCCTTCCATTCATCGCTGACGGTCTGCTGTCGGAGGATTCCTTCAAAGGGCGTATTGCTTGGCCCGCTCGTAGGCTTTCCACTCGCGCCTGCTAGGAATCCGCGTCAGGTCCTCAAGAGGAGTCTGGAGAACGCCATGGGGCGCGCAGCGGACGAGCTTGAACTTCTGGTATAGTCCATTCTTCTTATTTCTGTTGTCGCTGGTGACCTTGCTTACGCGATAGAGGCCATCGTAGCGAAGACCAACCTTTGGAGCCCAGATAGAGGTCTTGGTTTTGCCGGCAACGGCGCTGCGGAGAACCCGGACATATCTACCCGTCTCGAGGCTCTTGTGAAGAGTGAGGCAACCGGAGCCTCGGGCGCCAAGCTGGTGGAGATCGGTGCTTTCGCTGGCGTTGGGCTCGGAGTACCAGATGACGCGACCCATGTCGCTGTCGAGACCCTCCTCCTGGTACTTGCCGGATACGACCACAGAGTACGCTCCCTCCTGCGCACTGCCGTAGATGCCAGCCTGAGCATTACCATGCGCGCCGTGGAAGACCGCCGAGAGCTGGAACGGGAACCAGTCGCCGACATGCAGCCCGTTCTGGCCGAAGTTGTTGGAAGCTTGCTTCTGATACTGATAGCGGGGGTTGTAGCAGACGGTCTTGAAATCGTTACCGGTGACAGCGAGACCGTGGCAGATACCGTTTACGCCCCAGATGGGATGACGGCGATCGGGGATGCGGATGATGCCTCTCTCGCCCCTGATCTCAGTGTACAACGGCGCGTTATGGGCTGAAGACGAGCTCGCACCTGCCGTGTTGGTATTGTTGCCGAGGTTGGCGCTGTCGTCGGGGGCGGCGTTGGAGTTACTGATCCAGCTGTGGAGGGCTTGAGCTCGAGACTTGTCGACGTCGGTGAAGAGATGCTGCTTGGGCGCGTGCTCTTCCTCGAAGATGGTGGACAAACAGTTAATAAGCCGGGGCTTGTCTTCAGCTAGATCTTTTGGGATGGCGCTGCCGTACTCTTTTCGGCATTCTTCGAAGTATTTAAAGCTTCCGTTAAGCTTCGTTTTCAGTCTCATGACAGAGGCCTCTGTCAGGGACCTCTTGCCCCTGTCTGATAGCATCGCCAGGGGCCCGACGGCTTGATTCATCTTCAATATGTGGAGAGAGGGCGAATCTCCTCCACCGCCGGGACCCCTGGCGACGCCACCAGTTGGGATCACTCTAGTTGACATTGTGATGTTTTTGATTGTGTTTGTCGTCTGTTGTCGTCGTCGTCGTCCGCCTGCGTTTTCTGTTGAGTGTTATTGCCTGAATACGTGAGAATGGAGAGGGAAAACACTCACAAATTGGATAATGTCTGTGAATGAAAGGCTGGTTGAGTAGTGAAAGGTTTGTAGCAGAAGAGAAAAATAAAAGACACAATCAACAGATAAATTTATTTGCAAAGACACTAAAGGTGGGCACAAGGGAGAAAGCAGCCTGCTTAGTCTTCTACAGCCCTAGATTGGCTAGGCTACTTATAAGAAGTTCCGCTTTATCTCTCGGCAACCGGGGGTCGTGATGTTGTGAACACCCGGACTCGGAACGGAGGTGTGGGTCCAAGCACACCGGACGACTCGGGCTGCCTGAACAAGCGCTACAACGACTTTCAAGAGCACAATGCACAACTTGGGAATTTGTGCGACGACAACGCTTATGGTCTGCGAATAACCGAGGTGCTGGTATGCTCAACCCTTTGAAGCTTTGCAAGGTCCGAGTCGCAAGGATATGAGTGCAGACCACTCGGAGCCTACAGTGATAATATGAGCAACAACTGGGAGTTCTGAGACGGCCTTTCGACAAGACGCCTGCCTAGCCCTGACTCTCTGAAGAAGCCCCATATGTGTTTAATTGGTGTCTATCCCTTCTGAGATGAAATGGCTTCGTTCCCAGCGACGGTTTGTAAACCCGAGAACAATCTAGAAACGCAAGATCGTCACCACAACCTGCGGGTTTGCAGAGTGTGCGCCGCCAGTGCTTGAGTTTAGTTGGTTCTTCTTACTGGTATCTCTTTGTAACAAGCTACTTAATGCCAGGTATGTCGTAGAGGATGTTGTCTTACTGAGTGTGATGACAATGTTCACCTACGGAAAAGTGTCGGCGATGAAGAACAGCTAGAAAGAATAATGTGAGAACCAGATGGTCGCTCAATCGAGTACTGTCACGGCGATGACGATGTCAGACTGTTGGCGAGATGAGCTTTCCCCCGTTTGCCGAGGCAGATCGTAGTTCGTGTAATTTTGATTGGATTCCGATTTATGAATTTTCTCTGCTGCCCCCGTGGTGCAGCAATTTTTATACACTTGAAGCGATTGCGACCCTATTTCATTGCGTGTTCTACGGATGGTGGTAGTGGTAGTGTGTGATTTATGACAGTCGACACTAGACGAATGCAGAAAGGGGGGGGCGATTGAGAAATGACGTGGAACATAATAAAAAGCCGAGGGGGAAAAAGAGCCTTAGGTTCTTATAGTTTTCCCTTCCTATTACTAAAAGTGGCCTAGTAAGTAGCGGTTTAATAAACCTGTTTGGAAACCACTCTGCAGCTCGCTTAAGCAGAAAACTGACGATTTCGAACCAATAGTACGTTGCAATCAAGAGTCTGCCAATTGACATCCCAAGTCGCCAGTACAACATACTCCTACCCAAAACTCCCTCATTAGATTCAAACAGTACATACATACATTAGACCAGAACAGGCTGTCGTCTTAGTCAAACTAGCTCTGATGTGTTTTACACCGCCTAACATCTCACAGTCTACATTTTCGCGACACTGTTGCCTATGGGGGAAGCTTTGTGGTTCGAGCGCGCTGGGTGCAGTAGATCCTGTCCAGTCTTCTGCCACTCCAATCATTAGAAGCGGCAACAAGACGCAAGTGCGTGCTGGGAGTGTCGAAAGAAAGATCTCCAGATGTTTTGCTTTAGGGTCTGATCGGTATGATTTTCGTGTTTTGGAGACTCTGCCAAGGGCTACTTCGCTAGCGCCATATATAGCGTATATATCGCGCTAAGTTACTATTAGCTTAGATTATTACTATGATATAAATAGTGAGTATCTTACTAACCCCTTAATACTTCTAAGAGGCTAAGATTATTCAAAAATAGCTCTAGCTTACTTAAATATATTATTTTTAATATTAAAAACCTCTATTTTTTATTATACTAATTATCTACCTTATAATCTACTTTATATTTAAGATAGTAGCTAATAGATAATACTTTAATAAGACCCCGCCTAGTATATAAGTAGAGGAGGTAATCCTAGATAAGATTAAGGTTGCTATATCGTCGAGTAACTCTAAGGAGAACTAGGGCCCCCTACTAACGCTACCCCTGCCTTCAGAGAGTTAACTAATAGTACCTAAGCTTCGCTAGAAGCCCGCAGCATAGCAGAGGTTACTCTAGCTCGTTCTCGATACTAAGAATAAGGGCCTGCTAGGTAATAGCAATAAGATATATATACTAAACTATATACTTACCTCTATTATACCTATCTTATAGAGAGAGTTCCCTAGAGACCCCTTTATAGTTAAGAACCTATTAACGAAGTTCTGAAATACTAATACTCTATACCGCAAGATTAAGGCGCTAAGGGACCTATCTAGCGTTAGCTATAATAACTATATAGGTATAATATCGATATCAGAGGAGAGATAGTTATAGTAGCATCGAGTTAACCCTAGGTATAAGTAGGTAGAGGACTATAGCTTCCCTAGGATAGAGTTGTTAATAGCATATTTATAGCCCTCTGAGACTGCCATAAGCTAGAATATCGCTGAGCCTAATCCTAGAGGTCGGTTAGTACGCTAGTTGAGATTTTTCGAGGAGGAAGTAGGATCTCTAGTAAGGCAATTAGCCCCGCTACTGCTTAATATGGGTAGCTTACCTCTCTTATAAGCTACGATAGTATTAGGAATAGCTAATCCTATAGCAGCATAAGTACTAACTATTACTTCGACTCGAGAGCATAAGCATATAATATAGTAGTAGGATCCCGATTAAATCGACGCTATTAATATAGCTATCTCGGAGGTAGTATTTCTAGGGGAAAATTCGGTAGCCCTGCTACTAGTATATCGAAATAAGTACCCTCGTATCGAGGCGGTAGAGACCTAGGGTTGCGAGTTATAGAGAATAAGTATTAATAAGCCGGCGCTACATATAGCAGGGGCAGATAACGTGAGGCTAGTAGTAGCTAACGCTTAGTAGCTATTCAAAGTTGAGGCTAGGTCGAAGGGCTTCGCCTTTATATCGAACCTCTTTTTAATAGCGCTAGGTAAGGTAGTTAGGTTTCTAGCGTTAGAGGAGAAGGAGTCGAAGTAGGAGTTTTTACTAATTAATAGCATATAGATGTCGGCGCTGCTGCTGCTGCTGCTATAGTATTAATATAGTTATAGAGGGTTGACGTAGTTATAGAGGGTCGACGTAGTTATAGCGGGTAGTTAACAGGTTGAAAAAACGAGACCTAATAGGTAGGCTAGAGAGGTAACGAGAGGGTCTTTTTTTAGCCTTAGTTAGGGCGGCGTTTTTTAAATAGATTACTACTTAGATTAATATAATATAAATTTAGCTTATTAATTACTAAAGACCTATCCTCGCGAAGTATTAATAGCGAAACTCCTACTATAATATAGCAATATTAAACCGCACCTCGAACCCTAGTTATCAACCTACCTATGTTACTACCCTCGCCTTAGCCCTCTTAAGTATATCGATCTCTCGTAGCGTTAACCCTCTCAGCACCTCCTCTTTTTTCACTAGAAAATTCTATAGCGCTATTACTACGTATACTAACTTTACTTAGATGCTGAAGTTATACTCGCATGCTATACCCCTCACGATCTTAAACTTCCTCTTTAATAACCAAAAGACGCGCTTAACGATGCTATAGAGCCTCGTATAGCTAAGATTATATAACTCCTTCCTTATCTATAGCTACCGCTAGAGATCGAGGTAGTTACATAAGTAATACCGCTCGCTAATAAATAGAGTAATAACCCCCGGGTGCCTCTCGCTAAAGCCTGCATCGCTTAGGTAAAATCTGCCTAGTAGCAGGGTAAACGACCTCGCTAAGGCATATAAGAGCAGGGATTTATCGTTTATACTACCCTCTACGCTAGCGAGTATATATATAAAGGTATAGTCGAATCTCACTACTATAAAGACGTTCTATAAGAGATTCCCTTTCCTATTAAAAAACCGATATTACTAACTCTAAGGTATATAAGTAGATAGAAGAGTGCTATTAATCGCTCTTATATAGCTATTAAACGCCTGATTTTTTAGCTCTAACTCGATCTCTACTAAGATATTATCTTCTATTAGTTAAACTACTACTTCTTTATATAGCTCTATAAGTATATTAAGTATAATATAGAAGATACTCAATACTATACTCTAGGTAACTTTAAAGCAGTAGGAGGCGTTCCTCTAAAGCTCTCCGAAGCCTATAATATATAAAAAGATTATTAACTTATGCTCTATAGTCTAGAACTTTAAGTCTTTAATACTATAGAGTTAAAGCTACGAAGTTAGCATAAAGAAGGTCGACTTCGATATATAGAAGGTATCAGCAAACTCTACGTCTAACCCTACTAGTAGCCCCTCTATAATCTAGGTTATTACTAGAGGGCTACCCAGGTAGATTAGTATCTTATTAAAGATAGTAGGGGTCTCGTTATTAGAGTTATTATTATTAGAGTCGTTATTAATATACTCTTCGAAGATAATTAATAAGACTATAGTAAGCTACTATTCCTTGTTGTTATTATTAAATGCTTATTCGAGGGCGTTAAAGATATCTATATTAATAGTTACTTCTTTTAATAGTTAAGTTAATAGATAGTATGCCTTATTAATATATCGATATGCTGCTATATAAGTATCTCGGGCCGGAAGAAGCCCTTAGCCGGGCTCTCTCTAGCTATATATAGTATCGCTACGTTATTAAAACCTGATACTCTTATATAATAATAGTCCTAGCATTATTAGATCTATGCCTTAGAATCCTTAGCAACTAGGCCTCTCTAGGCAGGTCTATTATTAATCTTATTGCCTAGTAGCTAAATTTTAGTCTAGTATAATAGCTTAGAGGATTAATAGCCCTAGAAACCTTCGTTAAGCCTAGTTTTGACTTATATAGACCTAATATAGTAAGGTAGCCTTAAAAACACTATTTTTTATTATTTTATGCTGACTATAGCGGTGGTGAGCCAGGGTCAGGAATCATACCGATCACACCCTTAGTAGCCTGAACGCACCTGTGGGCGCCACGCGCAGATCCCGGCAAGCGCACCACCTGACCCTTCGAAGGTGACTGTGCCGCACCAACCTACGAGCTCGCAATGGACAGGGCGGAAAGGCAGAACGCAGTTGAAGGCTCACGTGTTCAGACGAGAGTGCCTGGCCGTCAAAGGTTGTCTCCCTTTCGCCTATGAGAGAGGTCTATCGGAGTGACCAAGATACTCAGCGCGCGCAGCCCCCACGTAGTCTGGGCGTTGGCCTTCTCATTCCGCCCGTAGCATTTCCTAGAGTCTGGAGTCTGGGCGCTCGAATCAGCAGCGATGAATTGCACCGCCCAGCCAGAGCCAGCCGAGCCAGCGCCTCCGCGCAGAAGCCATTAAAGAACGAAATCTCACCATCAGAAATTGCGGCCGCGTTGAGACGATGACTTTTGTTTTCCCCCTGTGCCCTTTAGCAAAAGCGACTTGAAGAAACAGAAAAGGAAATTCGAAGCAAGAAAGCCACGATGAGCTCCCAAAGCATCAGCAAAGAGTACGACCCATCCGTCTTCAGCCAAGACACCATCATCGGCTCCGACACGGCCTCCGTACGTCCACTCGTCCGCAACGCCGACGAGACAGGAGCAGCCTCCGCGCCCCTGCGCGGAACGCAGCCGCAGCCGTTCCCCAGCGACAACTACCACATTGTCTCGACGCGCGTAGTCAAAGAGATCCCCAAGTCCGCCACGAAGCCCTCGAGGGACGCGAACTCGGCATTCGGTAAGCTGAAGAACATGCTTAAACCGCCTGTTGTGAAGGCTGTCGAGGCTCTGCCCAGCTCGGAGGGCAAGACGTATCACGTTGACGAACAGGGGCGCATCATCGAGACGACGGTGCGAAGAGCGGGTAAGACTACCTATCTGTTTTCGGATTGGGAGACAGCAGTGCTGACATTTTCAATCTTGTAGCTGTGCAAAAGGGCATCTTGTCGGCGGGGGTCGGTTCGGGCGGGTCATAAATCTCACGTCTTCGTGTGTTGTGTGTGTGCGGAGCGATTGATACCATGATCAGAAATGAACGAATAAGTCAGTGTATTCTCACTGTTTTGAAATTAAGTATGTATCCAAATACACGCTACCACCTTTTTTTCTTTCCGGCAAACACGCATTAAGCAAGCCAGAACCAGAATTTCTGCAGCATGTTCTTTGGAATCGGCTCCTCGTCCAGCTCCGCCATGTCCTCCATCTCCTTGACGCCCGTGATGACGTCCACATCCTCGGGCCTCTTGGCAAACGGAGTGCGGAACCAGATCTTGTGGCCGACGTAGAGCACGACGAAGATGGGAAGCGTGATGTAGGCGGCCAAGAAGTCAGAGACGCTCCAATTGCCCGGGAAGAAGACTTGGAAGGCGTTCGTGAGGGTGAGGAGGATGAGAACGCCGAGGATGAACCAGGTGAAGTAGGGCTGCAGAGGCGTGCGGAAAGGCAGACGGTCCATCATGTTGTGGAAGATCATCGCCTTGCGGAAGCGGAGGTAGGTGATCATGACGACTATCCAGGCGATGAAACCACTGATGGTGCTGATGTTCATGAACCATGTGAAGACGGCCGAGGTACCGCTGCTGACCGTGAGGAAGGAGAGCAGGCCGATGGACCAGGTGCCGAGGACGGCCGTGTAGGGGACACCGCGCTTGGTCGTCCTGGTGAAGAAGCGGGGGGCCTGCTTGTTGAGCGCGAGACTGTACAGGATACGGCTGCCAGAGTAAAGGAAGGCGTTTCCGGCCGACCAGGCCGAGGTGAGAATGGCGGCGTTGATGACGTGGTTGAGGCCACCAATGCCAGCGCGCTGGATGCCAATGACCCACGGGGAGGCGGCGGCGTCGGAGGTTGCGCTGAGGAGTCGTTCGTCGTTGGAGGGAGTAATGGCGCCGATCATGAGAGAACCGAGGCCGTAGAAGATGGCCAGACGCCAGACGAAGCGGCGGGCGGCCTTGGGGATGTTGCGACGCGGGGCGACGGTTTCGCCAGCGGCGAGCGCAATCAGCTCGGGGGAGGTAATGAAGGCGAAACCCGCGCGGACGAAGGCGGTCCAGTAGGCTAGGAAGCGACCCGTGTTCCCGCCCACGAGATACGGCGTGATCGCGCCCGGGTCGTACCAGTAGAGAAAGCCGATGCGGCCTTCGTCGGGGGCGCCGCCGAGGATGATGACCAGGCTCACAAGGATGAGACCCAGGATCGTGATGAGCTTGATGCTTGCGAACCAGAACTCGGCCTCGCCAAAGATTTCGACGGCAAAGATGTTGAGGGCGAGAGTGACGACCAGGATGATCGCGATCCACACGGCCGTGGGAACGGGGGTTTTCCAGTAATCGAGGAGGATTGCGCCAGCCGAGGCCTCGGCGCCGACGAGCATGGCGTAGGCGTACCAGTAGTTCCAACCGGCGGCAAAGGCCAGGCTGGGCTCGACGAAGCGTTCGACGAAGTAGGGGATCGAAATGCCCTTGAGAGGGAGGTAGGTGGCCATCTCACCAAGGTTGTTCATGATATTCCACACGAGCAACATCATGGAGAGGTATCCCATGAAGAGTGGCGCGGGGCCGACGACGGAGAGAATGCTGCCAGAGCCGACGAAAAGACCGGTTCCGATGCTAGAAGAGATCAGCAAGTGCTTTTTTTTTGGGGGGGGGAAGGGGAATGAAGCAATTCGAATGAATCGAAGAGAACAGACTTACGCGCCACCCAGAGCCAGGAACTGAATGTGCCGGCTCTTGAGACCGCGCTGGAGCTGGTCGTGCTCTTCGAGCAAGTTCGCCTCGCCGCCGAGGGCCGCGAAGTTGACGTCGCGCGGGTACGACTCGCCTTGGTGCTTGGACTCGACGTCGGTCAACGGACCGCCGCCACTGTATGGCCCTCTGTAGTCTTTCTCCATTGTCGCGTAGCTGGGCGTCGCTCAGCCAGAGAAAGAATGAGTGTAGACTGGGGAAGCAAGAAACAGAAGAAGACAGGGCCGGCGTGGGCAGCGCAGATGGGATTATTTGAGAAATTTCGGTCGCAAAGGTATCGGTGGGCGTCCCCGGCGCAACCACGGAACGATTCTAGAACGCGGAGTCCAACGCGAATGGAAAGACAGCGCGCTACTGCTCTAGTATAGTAAAGCACGAGGGGAATGGCTGCAGAATTATGGAGTCAAGGCCGGAAGAGACATTGCGAGGATCTTCAATCTGCAGTGAGGGGGCTGCTTAGTTCGTCGCGAGACTGGACCTGTGTACTGGGACCGACTGATCCAAGCAACGGAACTCGCACCCGTACGATTGCGGCGTCGATTCTCTCTCAGCAGTGGTAACTATTACGGCATGTAGAAGAGATTCAGACTGTCCTCAGCAGGTTGTTGCTGGGTGACGTACTTGTAAGGTAGGGATGCAACATTGGACCCTTGAATCTTGTCTCCAATCCATGAGGCAGGCTTCGTGACGGGAAAGAGTTAAACCAGACACGGGTTACACGAACAGCCATCAGCTGTTTCTGTGCCGTAACGTTTTCCGTGAACCCATGGGGTAATTTAGTCGAGCGGAAGGCTTATCTGCTTGGCGGGCCAGTCTGGGTGGAGGGCAAGGTCCACGACATCCACTTCGGCCTCAAATTCGGGAAAATTGCGCGATAAGGGCGAGTTTGACGGGACTTTGTGCTTGATTGTTGACCGTAATAGACCAAGTTTTTTTTTTTTTTTTTTCTTCGCTTGTTGTTTAAGGAATGGGTGGGTTAGATATGGTACTTGTGATGTTATCTGCCTTCAGGTCACCGAAATCGAGACTTCACAGCTGAAAGCAAGAGCCTCAGGCCAAGGGGAAGGAACAAAGCTTATCCACCAGCCTACACCTCCTCCAGCATCTCATATGTTAGCGTGACAGGGAGCTCACTGTTACCAGGGTGAACTGAGATCATATAGGGCAGTAACACTGGGACCCTTGTTGCGCTAACATTTGAGATGCTGGAGGAGGTGTACCTCTTCCATTCCCCTGGCAGTCAAACACACAACCCCATATCACGTGGCCAAACAAACCCCGAAACAGCGGGGCCAAGGCGGCGAAAACACCGATGCTACCCTTGGCCTGCCGTGATTCTGAAGAACCATCACGTAAAAATTTCCACGATTCTGTCATTCTGACCACCTTCTCCAGAGTCCTGGTGTCCGCGAGTCTGTAATGCTGGGGGAATTGGGTATACGCCCGAGCCATCAAATCCCGCAATTTGACACCCAACTGCTCTACGGCCGGGATCTCGCGACTCCGTCCTGGGGAAGCTGGTTAGCCATCTGATTGGCTGCTGTGCATCTTTCCAGTCCCAAGTCCGACGGTTTGCTTCAATTAGTTATCAGCACAGCATTCATAAGCCACACTTGACATGGGTAGTGCGTCGCGCTCGGTCGCCTGCTCGATAATAATCGCACGAAGAGCACGCAATGTCCCAGCCACTTTTCACGAATCAGGCCGAAGTCCAAGGCTCACGGTTTACCGACTCATTTTTGTGCTCCTGTGATAGATACAGAGGCGAGTTTCCATGAGAAGAAACCTGCTGTCAAAAAGAAACATCCCATCTTCCGATTGACCGTTTGCGCCCAAGACAGGGGATTGCAGAAAAGCTTATCAATCACATTGAGATGGGATGGATAACGTCAAGAAGTGTCGCTTGTAACATGTAGTTGTATGCTGCTCAATTTGATGCCCGTAACTAACTTTGGCTCCCTTGGCACGGTCCGGTGCAGTAACCAACTTCCCCCGTCCCCCGCATCGAGCATGGAGACGGGTTGGCTCACCGACTTCGCGCTAGCGCATCAGCCCAGGTCGGAGACCCTCCCCGATCCCGATTCCGACTTTGATATCTGCCTGTCCGTTTGGCATCATTGCAACTCAACTACTTCTTGGTGCCCCTGCGAAAGATACGAGAGGTTGGCGCTACTTGACTCAGATATCTTGGATTCCGTAACACTCTAACGCCAGATAGGCAGCTTGCCCCGAATGTGTCCGGATCTCTCGGGATGGTCCGTCCTTTTGGTTGCACATTACGCCTTGTCGGATCACGTCGCCCTGTCAAACCCCCAGAACACCTAGTCAAATCACATCAGGAACGAATTCACGACAAGGACATGACAGCCAAGACCGATGCTATGTTGATTACGCCAACGCTCAACTCGACATACGCCTAAAGTCCGACAACTCCCCTATCCCTTCGAAAGCGCCCAAAAAAAACCTATTCCAAAGAAGCGAACATTGTGAATGCTTGAGATTTCCGACATTCCTCCTTCAAGTGCAAGCAAAGCCATGACTGCAACCGCAGCAGCCTTCACGATTGAAGCTCCGTAGCTCAAGGCAGCATTGACAGTGACTGGCGGGGCCTGTGTGCTCGTCTGGTTCGGTGAAGAAGTCGGAGCTGGGGAGGTGGTCGCCTCATCGGAAGTGACAGTCGTCTCCGCCGGGTTCGTGGCGGCTGTGGTTGTCGCCTCAGTCGTCTCCGTGGGCACGTCAGGGATGTCAACGGTGAAGGTCGAAGACGACGTTGATGTGGACTCGAAAACAGTTGGCTCATCCGTCAACCTCAGCGTTGTCGTAGTTACGATGATGCCGCCGGGAAAGGGGTTCGCGCCACCGGCTCCAACGCACACCTTGCCGCGCTGGCAGCAGCCGTACTTGCCGTTGCTGCCGACCTGGCAATAAGTCGTGGCTGTGGGACACCCGCCGCTCCCGTCGGGGCAGCAGGTGGCTGAGAGTGGGATGCACCCGCTGCCGCAGTCCTTCCTGCCGCTTTCGCTGCAGGGCACATCAACGATTTGTCGCTTGAAAATGACGGGAATCACGGGGGTCATATCCTCGTATGCGAGGGATGTGACCACCGCCAGGCCGAGGAAGAGAAGTGCTTTGAACATTATGGCTAACGAGAAAGCGAGCGCCTATATGGAACGAAAGACTCAATGGGTTTGCGGTCTGATCCAAGAATCCTCAGCTTCCTTTGAGGACTTGCCGCCTTAAGTAGGCGGCGTATCTGGCAAGGCTGCGCCATTAGGCATACATCCTATGTTCCTAAATTCATCGCTGCTCAGCTTGTTTAATGAGAGATAGATGAAGTTTCAACCCTGTCTACGCCGTGGCGTCCAATCCAAAGTGACACAAACGTGGCACGAATCAACCTATTTCTTTCTTTGCCTCCCCGTTCCTGCAGAACAAGCTTGGGCAAGATGCAATGAATCTTTGATAGTGGTCACTTGAAGTCGAGCTGAGCGGCAGGGCGTGAATTGGCGGCAGTGCGGCTAGGTGCTGGGGTGTAAGGGTTGCTTATTTGAGGCTGAACTCGGTGATTTGCAGGTAATCACGGAGTTCAATCACCCCGCCTTACCACACCCAGAACCTCTCAGCCCCAGAGATGATACAAGCACTTGCAGTGCAACAGGCGGTCAGGCATTCTTGGTTTGATTAAGATCCGTCCGTCTGACAATCATTTGCCCTAGCTGATGATGCTGCTAGATTTAGCGCTTGTCTATCACGCGACATCACAGAAGGCTGTGGTTTCCACGCATATAGCCCTTTGATAAATTTGACTATGGACTTGTGATCAAGAGAAGACTTTTCTGAATCATTGGCTCGAAGGGCTCGAGAACACGTCAAGCATCTGTTAGTTTGGTTCCGATGAGGATCAAAGCACTGTTGGACGGAAGATCCATCTTGAACTTTCTCTACTCACTGAACCGGGAAAGCAGGGGCTCGAACTAATGCGCCTAGAACTGCATGTTGTGCACTGGATCTTGGATATTGTTTCACGCCCATATTGAGCCCATGTTTGTATTGAGCCCATATTATCGCGAGGCATCGGATCTCACACACAAGGCTGATGGCAACCCTAGCAACTTGTTTATCATATGTATGTTGAGAGGTACTCTATCGAATCAAATCTTGCAACATGTCCGTCAACCGCTCGATAAGCACACGGGACAGTAAGCGTTGACGGCAAGTAAAGCCCGGTAATTTCTTCGAGTTTGGCAAACGCCCAAAAAGATTTTCTAGCAAGTTTAAATCCTGGAGCCAGTACGTCTGGTTCTTTGCACGACTGTGGCTGCCGCAGGTCTCGAGGCTCTGAGTCCACGTGCTTACCTCGTAACGATAAGGTAATAGCATTTTCAGTCAGGATTGTCAAATGCTCATCCGCGACTGTACACCTTCTGAGTTTTTGTCAAGGCTCCGTCGGGATCGATTGACTCAGATGCGGGATCGCATCCACTGCCCGAAATTGACCCATGAAAACTGTGGAGCGAAGCCCGCGCGGACGACCACGGATGTGGAGTTCCGGCAATTTGCACATCGGCGCCGGTTCAAGAAGCCGAAAGTCCGGGTTTCGGCACGGCATACTGCCCGGGAGAATTAGCTTGGTCAGCCATGACGTCTCATATTAAACTAAAGTTCCCTAATTAGCTACCCAGCCCCTTCAAAATACTTCGCCAAGTGGCATATCTCAATACTTCTGCATCTTCAACCCACCTTTGTTGACGTCCCACAGATCCGAGACCATTACAAGCCGACCACAATGCCAGGGGCTAGAGCTGTCGTCAAGACCCTAGATCACCTCGTGTTCACCTATGCGAATGTTCCCAAGACGGCCTCATGGTACAGCACATACCTCGGCATGAAGGCCGAAACCTTTGCATCGCCCCTTGATCCCTCAGTACAAAGAACAGCGCTGAAGTTCGCCTTCACCAAAAGGGGAAGGAATTCGAGCCCAAAGCCAAGACAGCCCTTCCAGGTACCACAGATCTCTGCTTCCTCGTGCAGGATGGCACAAATCTGGAGGACCTCATCAAGGCGTTTCTAGCCGATAGCATCCAGGTCCTCGAAGGCAAAAAAAATAGTCGCAAGGACTGGCGCTCAAGGACCTATTCAGAGTATCTACATGCGCAACCATCACGGCATCTTGATCGAGTGCGTCGCCTCTTCCCAAGCCTTCTGGTGGTCCTCATGTTCCTTGGATCGTGTACTGACAGTGTGTGCTTAGACTATATCAATACAAATCGTAACGTTGAATCCAGACGAACGTAACGGACCAATTGACTGCGGGAGATAAGGCAACGACAGCAGTTGTCCTTTGACGCTTTCCCCCTGGAACTGGGTATTCAAACTTATCTTTGTAGACGTGGATGTCAGGAATGCTTCGCAGCTCATCAGTGTCATCACCCTAAGATTTAAGAAATCAGTTGGCCATTACTTACCTCGCTACTATGCGTCTCAATGGATATTTCAGCACTCCTGAAGTCTCTTTACGTGTGCAGTTTGGCTTCTTTATAGTCATTATGAACGTCGAAGGGGAATCCTTGCGCTCCCCAGAGTACCGTGTGCTGGCGGCCACGTCTTCCGATATAGTCTGCGGTCGGGTTACTCACGGAACTTGATCAAGTTCTGCTCTCGAATCCCTCGAACGCGCGTCAATCTGACGGCGTTATTTTGTCCCGCTCTGCTCTTCCCTTGCTGTTCGTGTGTAATTACCTATTACTCACGTGGAGATTCTTTCGTTTATGAGAGCCTTTTCATCACTGATTCCAATGACAGATAGCCCATATCATATCTGAGTGAGGGTTCAGTACATGTGGGAAGAATCCATTGCTGTAAATTTTGTGCAGCAAAGCCCAAGCTTCTGTCAACTCTTACAAGAGGAGTAGGACTCCGATTTGGCTATATCGCCCCACCGGCAAATTCCTCCGCTTACCTGCTATGCAAGGCCACATAGGATCGTTAGGGTATACACTCGGTACGCATCCGATTAACGGATGTTGAATGATGTCACACTGTTACTCCGGCAGTCGATTTCCGTCGCAATGAGAATTGCCTACGAAGTAGTGCACCGACTTCACTGTTGTTGTTGTTGTTGTTGTTGTTGTTGTTGTTGTTGTTGTTGTTGTTGTTGTTGTTGTTGCAGGCGGCAAAAATGGCTGCAAGCCACCTTAGCCAAATACATCGGGCATGACATGCGGCTAGTTTTTTCTCATGCTAGGTTTTTCCTCTGCTAGTTTTTTCACGGGCTCTTGAAAAATAGATGAATATATCTACACAGCTCTTGGGACTCAAGGGCTTACATCATTGAATACCAACTGTTTCCCGACTCCGAATTCACTCAACGTCTTCGCATCATTTCTTGCAACTATCTGGCCGATCCCGGCCAGTGCTGCTCAGGCGGCTTTGAAGAAGGGGTCCCGAGATCGCCCCGCTTGACTAGTTCGGAACCGCGTTATGCTCGACCGGACCCTGTCGGTTCTCCCGGATTCCCCCGCCCCGCTCCGCTCCGCTCGTGCAGGGTAGTAACATGTAACGAAGTAGCTTCTTACCTCCGCACCGCGGGTCAGGACTTCCCAAGGTTTAAGTTATCTTGACGACTTCACTCTTTCTCTTACCGACGAGCAGTTCGTGGAGCCACTTCTACTTGATCCTAAGAAACTGCTTTTTGTCTTCACAAAACATCAATGATGACCAGCGACACCAAGGAAAAAGGAGTTCAACAACTCCAAGGGCCAGTTGAGCCGTCAACAGGAATCAAAAGTGTCCAAGACCATGAGCCAGGAATCAACGAGGCATGGTTAGCAACAGAGAAGCGACTTCGCCTGAAGCTCGACTGCACTTTGATGCCAATCGTGTGGATTCTGTATCTTTTCAACTACTTGGACAGGAGCAATATAGCGTATGGGTTGAGCATCATGTCTGAAACAGTTTGCTGACTGGACACGTAGCCAAGCTAAACTCGACACTTTCGAGGCCGACTTGGGTCTCAAAGGCGAGAACTACAACACGGCCGTTTCCATTCTCAATGTCGGGTAAGATGGTTATCCCTTCCTCGATTGACGAATCCACTAAATGTTTCGAGTCGACGATTGCTGATTCTTCACACAGATACATGCTCATGCAAGTGCCGAGCAACATGCTCCTTACTCGAGTGCGACCTTCTCTTTTCATACCCTTCTGGGTGTGCACCTGGTCGTGCATTTCGGCTGCCACAGGTGGCGTGCGCAACTATTCTGGTCTGATTGCAGTGCGCTTCTTCTTAGGTGTTTCGGAAGCACCATTCGGACCGGGTGTCTTTTTCATTCTATCGTGCTGGTATACAAAAAGAGAACTAGCTCTCCGGACGGCGATCCTTTTCTCGGGCATTGTGCTAGCCACTGCATTTGGAGGTTTGCTTTCAGCCGCTATTTTCGCAGGGCTTTCCGGTGTTCATGGCGTCGCCGGGTGGCGGTGGCTCTTCATCATCGAAGGCACTGCAAGCTTTGGTCTCGGGCTGATAGCCTTCCTTCTCATACCGGATTACCCTGCGTCAAGTTCCGGCTTAGCCAAATGGCTTCTGACCAGAGATGAAAAAGAAGTAGCCATCGAACGGATCGCCCGTGATCAAGTATCGAACCAAGAGTCAAATGATTCTGTGTGGTACGGGCTAAAATCCGCGGCCACAGACTATAGGGTTTGGGTGTTTGTGAGTGGTTCAACCGTGTACATCCACGGACTTTTGACGCAAAAAGCATGCTAACTGAGTTCATGCTTCAGGCTTTCATTCTTTGCAGCAATCACACAGCCTATGGCTTCAACAATTTCTACCCCACCATCGTGAAAGGTTTCAAACTTGGAAGCAGGACTGTTACCTTGCTTTGCACAGCTCCGCCTTACGTAGTGGGTGCTGTTGTTTCTCTACTCGTAGCCCGCTCAAGCGATATCCGAAATGAACGTGGCTTCCACGTGAGTGTTCCAATGGCGACGGCTGCAGTTGGGTTTATCGTTTCTGTGGCGACGCTCAATGTCCCGGCGCGATATTTTGCTTCTTTTCTATACATTTCTGGATGTTTTTCGGTTAATGCGATCCTCTTTGGATGGGCTGCGTCTTCTGTCAGCCAAACGCCAAAGAAACGAGCCTGCGCTACTGCTATCATCAACGTCTTTGGTCAGTTTGGTAACATTTGGAGCCCCTATTTCTTTTCTCCGGGCGAGTCCCCGCGTTACGTCAAAGCCATGATTCTCCTGATTGCCTTTTCCATGGCTAGTATTTTGGGATGTGTGTTTATGAAGTGGACTCTGAAGCGGGACAATAAGAAACTTGTCGAAAGGTTTGCGGGTACGGGCAGAAGTCCCAATTTGTACACCCTCTGAGTCGAAAGACGTGGCAGCGAAGTTGCCTTACACAAAATAGATAGAGTGGCGTAAGAGCAGTAGAGCCTCTTCGCGATACTTAAGGCTCTGCGGCGAGGCTGTCGTGAGCAGCGAGACAGCAAGAGACTCTGCCTCAAGGAGTTTCTCTCTAGCGGTCTTGGGCCGCGCCCGCCCTCAAGGGCTCTTCTTCCTAGTTAGCAGACGCATTCGGACTTCTCCGCAGGTAGCCTGACTCCTCCTCCAATACACTGCGTTTCCCCTCACCTGCAGCTTTGAGGATGTATAGCGTACGTTAGGCGGATTACTGTTGCTTTACGGACGAGTGGTTCTTAGCGCTGTATTCTTGGCAGCCACTCGGAGGGCGCTTGAGGAAGTAGGATGTTGGCAGTCGCGCGCGACGCAGTTATCAATCACATCCATAGCTTGAATAACAACTAATACTATCCTAACCGATAGAACTCTTAATAACTTATAATAATTTATTTCGTGCTAGTTAACGGAAAAAAGAAAACATACGATCGTGCCTATCTCAAAGCCAGTGGGCTCCAGACCGCCACGACAAGATTCCAAGGCCAACGCAAAGTCAAGAAGAAAGGGATATCGCAACTATCCTTCACAAACGAAAAGCCAATACCTCCGCCCCAAGAAAAGAAAATAAAACCAGATTTCTTATTCCCCAAAAGATAACGCAAAGTCCCTATTCCCAGCACGAAATCGCAAAAAGCAAATACATCCAGTTGCAACCGAGATAGCGAGGATTAGTGGCACACCGAAAAAAGAACATTCCTATCACGAGCCAGGATAACATCGCGGGGAAAAGGGCTTAGCAGGCTACGTTAGGGAAGTCTATAGGAGTTAGGAGATATAGGGAGGTATTAGGTAGCCCCTAGATAAGTCCCCTAGCCCTTATATAATACGTTAGAGGGCCAGAGAAGAATATTTAACCTTAGCTATACCTAGCTATACTACCTCTCTTACTCTATATTATATTATTCTATAATATATTCTTCTCTTATATCTATATTAATAGAGGTATAAATTATTAGAATAGTATAATATATAATAATATAATACTTATTTATAAGTTTATAAGAGAGATAAATATAATATTATTATTAAGGTCCCCTACTAGCTAAGGATAACTAAATAGCTAAACCTAGGATAAAATACCTATTAAGTAGAATAATAATAAAAATATTAATAGAGAACTAGGTAGCTAATTAATAGAAGCTAAATTAAATTAGCCTGTTAAAAAAAAGAAAAGAAGAGTTAACTAAAATATAAATAAGGATATCTTAAGGCCTTAAGAGCTAGCTGATTATTAACTCTAATAAGTAACTCTATTACCTATCAAGTAATTATTAGTAGTAACCCTAAGGTAAAGAAGCATTAATTAGAACTTTAGGGGAAGTACCTCCTAAGACTTAAATATAGAAGGGGTATTTAGACTAATTTTAATTAATTTATATTTAATCTTAATATATAAGTTAAAATAAGTAAGATTATATTAAACCTTAAAAAAGTACTATTTATTACTAGGTATCTAGAGGGATTAGTAATAAAGTAATAGACCTTATACCTCTCTATTAACTATAGTAATAAAGCAAAGGATATTACTTAAGTAATAATAAAGACCTAGTAAATTAATAATATGGCTAATATAAAGTCTAGGACCCTTAATAAATAAACCTAGCTTAAATAAGCTTACTAGTAACTAGGAGAATTATACTAGAGCTTTACTAATTACTATAAAAGGATTAAGATAGAGAGTCCCTACTAATAGCTAGAGGAGATTTAGGTAGCTAATATAATAGCTAGGCTAGACCCTAAGCTCTTGTATTATATTATAGCAAATAGATTACTAAAATCGCAGCTTAAGTTTAATACTAGGGCTAGAAACGCTAAACGTATAGTTAATATATAGATATATTAGGCACTAGTAAGGGACTAGGGGATTAATAATAAAGGATAATAACTAGAAGGTTAAACTACTAACTAGAAAGGGTAACCTAAAAACGCGAGGAGTAGATAGAGTTATATAGACTATAGTAATACTAATTACTACCTAGAGAATACTAAGGACCTATTATAGGATACTAGGAAGGAAATTATCTATTATAGATATAGAAAGAAAGGCTATATTATACTAAGGTGCTTATATTATAAGAGTTATAGCTACCCCCGCTATAAAAGTAAACCCTAACCTAAGGAATAACTAGAGGAGGACTAGGTAGCGATATATATAGTTTAATAGGATAGTAATTAGCTATATTATATTAAAGCGATAATATAAGTCTAAGTTATTAGTAGCTAGAAGACTAGTATTATACTTATTAATTATAAAGCTAATAAGAATATTATAGATTAGAGGATTATAGCTAATACCTAACTAGAGGCTAATAAGTTAAAACCTATTCGGGGAATATAAGGATCTAAGGGGCCTAATAATAATATATAGAAGTTAGTAACCCAAATAACTAATAATATAAGTATCTAGTAGATAGCTTTATATAACTTTAGGATTAGTAATAGTAATAGTTATAATACTATTCTAGGGATCCCCTAGTATATAGCGGAGTACCTTAACCTTAATTAGAGGGAATTAGGCTAGACCTTTCCCCTATATAAAAAGAGTATTCGCTTTGTTATAACTAAGAAGGAGCTTAAGTATATTAAAAACGAAGTAAGAGTAATACTTATAGATATATTATAAGTTAACTAGACATTAACTACTAATTACCTAGAGGATATTAAGGGGTAGGATACTAAGGAGACTAAACTAAATATCCTATTAGAGTACTAGGATTCTAAGAAGGTATTTAATATTAACCTAATAGGAATTATATTAGAGTTTAGGATTATTAGGAGCTACCCTATTAACCTAGAGCCTAGAACTAAGCTCCTATCTAAACCTATTTACTTACTAGCTAAGAGGGAGTTGAAGGAGTTAAGGGATTATATATATAAAGCCCTATAGAAGGGGTAGATATATTTATTAATAAGTCTAATAAGGGTACTAATTTTATTTGTCTTAAAGAAGGGCAATAAGCTGAGGTTATATATAGATTACTAGGGGTTTAACTAGGTAATTACTAAGAACTATACCCCTCTCCCTCTAATTAATAAAATCCTTAACTAGCTCTCCTAAATAAAATACTTTACTAAATTTAACCTTAAGGATACTTACTACTAGGTAAGGATGTAAAAGGGAGATAAGTAGAAAATAGTATTCTATATATAATATAGCTACTATAAATATTATATAATACTATCTAAGCTTATTAATATACCTACTACCTTCTAGATATTTATTAATAAGTTACTTATAAGCCTAGCTAATGTTATTCATATTATATATTTAAATAATATTTTAATTTTTGCTAATAATATAGACTCCTATATAGAGGCTATAAGATAGGTACTTACCTAGTTAGAAGCTAATAGCTTCTATATAAACCCTAATAAGTATAAGTTTTATAAAGAAGAGATTAACTTCCTTAGGTTTATGGTCTTAGTAGATAGTATTACTATAGAATAAGAGAGGGTTTAGGTAATTCCTAAGTAGCTAGTACCTATTATAATATAAGAAGCTTAGTAATTCCTAGGATTTATAGGGTTCTGAAGAAGATTTATTAAGAACTACTCAAGGTCTATAGCTTACTTACTAATAAACTTATTAATATAGCTAAGGGATAGCTAGTAATAACTAGAGAGTTATTACTTACTTTCTATTAGCTCTACGCTTTATTTATAGAGGTACCTATTTTATATTACTTTAACTCTATAATTCTAATTTAAGTTAAAACTAATATATTAGACTTTATACTAAGAGTAATACTGAGCTAGTTAGAAGGGGATATATGAAGACTAGTAGCATTTATATCTTAGAAGCTTAAGGGTATATAATTATAATATAATATACTAGAGGTAGAGCTACTAGCTATTTAAGAGGTAGTAATAAGGTAGTAGTACTACTTATTTTACTCTTAGTATTATATCTAATTTATACCTAACTACCTAGGTTACTAGTACTTTACTAATAAGAAGATACTTAGTAGCTATTAGGCTTAGATATTATAAGACTTATTAATATTTAACTTTGAAATTAAATACTAGCCTAGTTACTATAGCCTAGCTAATAGCTTCTTATAAAGGCCTAACTATAACCCTAGGGATATAGAGATTAATAAAGCTAGAGACTTGCTCTTATGAGACTTTTTATAATATTTTAATAAGGCTACTATTTAGAAGGTAGGTACTACGTAGTAATAGGGTGCTTAACTATTAAATACCTCCTTAGAATAACTTATATCCGTACTTTAGGAATAAATTAAAGAAGCTTAATAGAAAGATCCCTTTTATATTAATAAGGAGTAGGAATAA
>JAOQIF010000622.1:0-52494 GCA_026260285.1 Colletotrichum sansevieriae | reverse complement strand
AAAAGTAAGAATCGGGCCAGTTTCACCGATCATTGCTGGGGCAACGTCGTTGAGTGTGACTCCATCCTTCGCATGCTTTGATGCAAGGTTCTTCATCAGACCAGTCATGCCAGCTTTGCTTGCTGCGTAGTGACACCCGTTGATGCCGCTGCTGATGGCCGAAATAGACGACACAAAGATGATGCGACCTCAATGCTGAGCGGCCATGTAGGGCATCGCCAGTTTACACAGAAGGAAGGACGCGCGAAGGTTGATGGAGATGGTGAAGTCGAATTCCTCGAGCGAGATTTTCTCCAGGAAAGGGTTTGCCTTGTCGCTGAGGCCAGCTGTGCTGGCGTTAGAAACGAGAATATCAGGATGCCGACCGTGATCTGCCTGTATTTGCTCGAAAAGCGCTTCAATACCCTCAGCGGAAGACATCTCTACCACATGAAGGGAGATGTGAGCGGTCTTGTTCAAGCCGCTTCCCAGCTCTTCGGCAATCTCTGATATTTTGTGCTTGGTGCCTTCAGAGGAGCATGTTAACGCCAGATGAGCACCGTGAGCGAAAAAGCTCTCTGGCGCAAGCTCTACCAATGCTGTGAATAGTGGATGAGCTCGCTGTTCTTGCAAATACTATCAAGTTCAGCTTACCCGCCGGAAGCACCTGTCACCAGCGCCAACCGACCCTCGGTCTCATTATCGACCGGGGCCATGTTGCTAAGCGGCTTAGATCAAGTGTAACGAAAGGGACACTTCAACGGAGCTGTTTGATGATTACAACCTGATATTATCTGTTGTCACGTGGAAATGTGAGACTTGGTCTTCATCGAGATGATGTGAATTGAACGGATGCTTCGATACAAGGGGATGATTAGGCTGTTTGTGTCAATGAACCCCGCTATGAGCTGCCCCACTGTAGCTCTGCTACCCCGCGATCTCCGATTCCAAGCGATTTCCTTACGAGTCGCAGACAAATTAGCGTCATTGAACAGGTTTCTATTGCATCGTACGGTCCGAATCGAAAAATTGGAGGTGCACAAATGCGGTCCTTGCTGCCAGATATACAGACTCATTCAGTATTGGTTTTGTAGTAACCTAAGGAATAATCAAACCTTTAAATCCTGAGCATTAGGGAGTCTGCGGTTGCATCTGGTGTCGGATTTACAGCAGACGTCTTGGCTTAAGACGGGCTTGAGCCTCCGCCAGCCCAAACTGTAATGGGTAAGGCAGTTCAACCCATGGTGAGCAGGGTCTTCCCAGTAGCCATCGCGAAGCTTCCATGTGGCTTTATCTGGACCACAGTCAGCTGCGTTTGTGATCCACCAGCATGAGCGGCGGTTCCCATATTTTCAAGAGAAGAACAACAAGAAATTGACTTCTAGTGATGACCCGACTTTTACGTGGCTGACCGCTTATGTTGGTGTTATGCTTCACGTAAACTTTAGATAATGTGTCGCCTTGGAGAGCATCGTCGTTTAATGAGAATGTGCGATGGAAGCTCGGCGCTGACCCCTTGACTGTGGCTTGACCTGAGGTCGGGTGGTCTATCGGCCCCGCTCTTCCCGGAACAACTGCTACCAACTCCCGGGACTCAGCTTATCGCACCAATCGAAAGCTTATCGTGCGTTCAGCCTTGCATCCTGCTGGGTCTGCGCCACAACTTTTTTTTTCCTTACAGCTGTCCTCTTCGCCTGGACAAGTAAGCCATTAATAGAGGGGACCAGTGGCCCTAGCCATGACGACCCAGCCTGGGGATGGCACCGGCTCCAGTAGAGGACACCTTCACTCCTCTTGTGACGACCCTCCAAGTTGTCCATATTTCTGGGTCATATACTTCGTGAGACCTTTCCTTCTTTATAAGTCTCCGTTTTCTTTCGATTTACTCGTTCTCTACCACCACGGCGTATTCGAGCTTCCCAAGTCTGTTGCCGGGACTTATTCAACACCTGCCCTACAGTTCCTGGAGGCACCGACCGACACTCGTCTCTACGAGAACACGACATTCACAGCGCCATTGGGCGCAAACCACACAAACACACACACACACACACACACACACAATGGCGCACCCAACGTTCTCGCCGTTGAGGATACTCCTCGGCTGCATTTTCTTCTTTTCCGCCCAGGTCTTTGCCGTCTCTGCAGTTCTGGGTGTTGACCTTGGTACGGAATACATCAAGGCTACTCTGGTCAAGCCCGGCATTCCTCTCGACATCGTCCTGACCAAGGACTCGCGTCGTAAGGAAATTTCCGCGGTCACCTTTAAGCCTCTCTCCAGCGGCCCCAAATCCGGATCCTACCCCGAGAGACTATACGGCTCCGACGCCCTGGCCCTCGCCGCCAGGTTCCCCCACGATGTCTACCCCAACCTGAAGACCATTCTCGGCCTCACTGTCGACAATCCAATTGTTCAAGAATACGCTGCGCGACACCCCGCCCTGCAGCTCGAGGAGAACAAGGAGCGAGGAACGGCTGCTTTCAAGAGCAAGGCTTTCACCGAGGAAGAGGAGGCATGGCTCGTTGAAGAACTGCTGGCCATGGAGCTCCAGGCCATCCAGAAGAACGCCGAGGCCGCCGCCGGGGCTGGTACCACTGTTCGTTCCATGGTTCTCACCGTCCCTGTCTATTTCACCACCGAGGAGAAGCGCGCCATCCAGACGGCCGCCGACCTGGCTGGTCTCAAGGTCCTTTCTCTCATTAGCGACGGTCTCGCGGTCGGTCTCAACTATGCCACCTCTCGCCAATTCCCCAACATCAACGAGGGAGGGAAGCCCGAGTACCACCTCGTCTTCGACATGGGCGCTGGATCCACCAAGGCCACTGTGATGAAGTTCCAGAGTCGCACCGTCAAGGATGTTGGCAAGTACAACAAAACCGTTCAAGAGGTGATCGCTTTGGGCTCCGGCTGGGACAGGACTCTGGGCGGTGACGCTCTCAACTCGCTCATTATTGACAACATGGTCGCGCAATTTGTGGAGTCCAAGGGCGCCCAGAAGGTTTCCGCCCAGTCTGACAAGGTTAAGTCCCACGGCCGCACCATCGCGAAGCTGACAAAGGAAGCCGAGCGTATCCGCCATGTCCTCAGCGCCAACACTGAGACTGGCGCCAGCTTCGAGGGTCTCTACGAGGACGTTGACTTCAGATACAAGATCAAGCGCGCCGATTTCGAGAAGATGGCCGAAGGTCACGCCGCCCGTGTCGGAACTGTGGTTCAAAACGCCCTGAAGGCGGCCGGACTTGAGCTCTCCGACTTGACCTCTGTTATTCTCCACGGTGGTGCTTCTCGCACTCCCTTCGTCCAGAAGGAATTGGAGGATGTTGTCGGCTCCACCGATAAGCTCCGCAGCAACGTCAACTCTGATGAGTCTGCCGTCTTCGGCGCTGGCTTCCGCGCTGCTGAGTTGAGCCCCAGCTTCCGTGTCAAGGAGATCCGCATCGCTGAGGGCACCAACTACCCTTCCGGCATGAAGTGGACAAACATCAAGGACAAGCTTCAGCACCAGCGCCTGTGGTCTGCCGTTTCTCCTCAGGGAGGTGTCGCTAAGGACGTCACTTTCACCAACCACGACGATTTCTCAGTCACCTTCTACCAGCAGATTGACTCTGAGGAGCAAGACACCAAGGTTCTCACCACCAAGAACCTGACTGCGACTGTCGCTCAGCTCAAGGAAAAGTACGCCTGCGTCGACAGCGACATTCACTTCAAGGTCGGCGTCAAGCTCAGCGGTGAGAACGGCGAAGTCGAAGTTACCAAGGCCACTGTCGAGTGTGAGGCCGACGCTCCTGAGAAGGAGGGCTTCGTCGACGGCGTGAAGAATCTCTTCGGTTTCGGCAAGAAGGACCAGAAGGTCATGGATGGCGAGGAGGAAACTGAGTCTGCCTCTGCTTCTACTGAGTCTTCTTCTACTACCACCGCGTCCACTGAGACCGAAACCACCTCCGTCTCCGCCTCCCCTATTCCCAGCGACGCCACTGCTGAAAGCAAGGATGCCCCCAAGAAGAAGGAGCTCGTTGTCATAAACGTTGATTTCACCCTTGAGAAGACGGGCCGCCCCGAGCTCTCCAGCGAAGCTCTGATCAAGTCCAAGGACCGCCTGAAGGCTTTTGAGGCCTCTGACAAGGCGCGCCTTCTTAGAGAAGAGGCCCTCAACCAGCTCGAAGGATTCACCTACAGGGTCCGCGACCTTCTCGAGAACGAGGCCTTCATCGCCGCCTCTACTGCCGAGGAGCGCACCACCCTCGAGAAGCTGAACAGCGAGGCCAGCGACTGGTTGTACGGTGACGGCGCTGAGGCCTCCCGCGACGAGCTCAAGAAGAAGTATAAGGAGCTAAACGATCCGGTCACCAAGATCCAGAAGAGAAGCGAGGAGGCCAAGAAGCGCCCGGAGCTCATCAAGGCCCTCAAGGACGCCTTGAACTCAACGCAATCCTTCGTCGCCAACATCAAGAAGCAGATCGATGAGTATGATGCCTGGCACGCTTCGGCTTCCGCCGCGGCCACGGATTCTAGCACCTCTACCGAGAACCCCTCAGACACGCCCTCGGGTGACTTTGACGGTCTTGAGGATGACGATGCATCCGCGGACCGCCAGATGGACGATGTCATCAAGGAGAAGGGCCCCGTCCCTCCCCTCTACAAGCGCGAAGACCTCGACGTTGTCGATGACTTGTACGAAGACACCACCAAATGGCTCGAAGAGATGGAGAAGAAGCAGGAAGGCCTGCCCGCAACCGCGGACCCCGTCCTCCTCGTCAAGGATCTCAAGGCCAAGCGCGACAAGCTCGACAAGGCAGGCATGGACCTCGCCATGAAGGGCGTCAAGCACTTTGAGAAGAACACCAAGAAGGCCAGCAAGAGCGCCGCCAAGAAGAAGACCAAGTCCGCGTCGTCTTCTTCCACGATCAAAACCGCCTCCGCGTCAACCGAGGAGGCCAAGAAGCCCACCACCACCATCACCCCCAAGAGCTCGACCGCCGAGCCGGAGCCCGCTGCCGGTCGGACCGTCGAGCTCCCGGGTGGCGGAAGCTACGTCCAATACGGCGGTGACGGCGAGCAGCCGAGCGAGGAGGAGCTGGAGGAGATCCTCAAGAAGTTTGAGCAGTACCAGGCCCCGCCGGCCAAGGACCAAGAGGAGGCTCCTGACCATGACGAGCTGTAGTTGGTTTATAGAAAGAAGGGGTTTCTTTTTGCTTTTGAGTTTACAAGCATACACACAATACCTAGGCGTTTTACCAGATGAATTCAAAAGAGTCAAGACACCGATTGTTTCTTCCATCTTTCGCACCAGACCGTGATATTTAGGACGTCCGAGCCTTCATTTCGCTTCCCAATTTCAGTGAGAAGTCGCCCAGGCGGACAATCGCTGACCATTGCTCAGGCGATCAGACAATAATAGCATAACTAACGCAGGCACCCGAAGCTCTTCATCTCAAGAAGCTCCACCACAAAACGCTCCCTCCAAGCAGGTTTGGCAAAAAAGCGCACATCACGATCCACATGATCATCTCATTTCACTATTCCCATGTGTCCCATCACGAAAACGGCCCGAAGATATCGCCATCTCACAACCCTCTTTCTCGCCGAGTCCACCGCCACACATGTAGCACGAGAGAAAAAGAACTAGCACTCCAGTTGGAATATTGCACATCACACACACACACATGACATCTCTGACTATGCAACAGCACATCCCAGATCAATCATCGCGGGCGACGAAACCATTTCGACAGACGGCCTGATCTTCGGACTCACAAAGAAACAAACCAGCCGTAAGAAATAGCGAAAAAAAAAAAATTCTCCCGCCTCACTTTTCCCTTCCTTACCCTTCCCCTTCCCCTCATCGCGTCCAACATCAATGACAGACAGCCTCACACCAAGACCACCATGTTTGTGCCATTCCTCTCTTTCTCCCGTTGTCACAGTGAGACCTTACCTTCCGTCACGATAAGACACTGTAATCCCATCTCCCCACCTCTTCCCTCCTCGTCTAAACCCATCCTCTCGGCTCGCTTTGAAGAGACGGGTATCTGCACCGGAACGTAGATCCGGTCCGTAACACACGTCCGCGCAAAGAAAAAAACAACAAACTCTTTTACAGAACCGGAAAACAGGATTCGCAAAAGAGGGAGGGGAGAAAATCAAATGTTTTGTTTCTTGCCTGGCCATCATCTTCGTTGCGAAACAGCAAACAACGCTAGAATGTAAGGGCAACTTTGAGACCGACACCCCTCCCCTCTCCTCTTAGACATGGACAGTCTGTCAAGAAAAAAAAAGCAGAGGTTTCAAGACATCAGGTAATGCAATTGCTGTGTGTATATATATATATATATATATATGGACAGAAACCCCTTTGTGACAATCCAAGTTGAAAAATCACACCCACATCTTCACCTTGCGGGCCTAGCGAAGACACAAGCCAGCCGTCTCCAAGGTATCCCCCGCCGCATATCGAACCAAGTTGAAGAATACCCATCAATATGTTACCGCTCCTGCTCTTGCTCCCACTCACCTGGGTCGGGCTCGCCCGCGCGATGCCAACCCGCAACGCCGGCGACGCCCCGGCCGCCGTCGTCCCAGCTCGCGGATCTCCCTTCACGATCCCCGTACGCGCCAACCCGCACCACGTCCCCGATGGCCCGGCCGAACTCGCAGCCGCCTACCGCAAGTGGAGCATGCCCGTGCCAGAGGGTCTCGAGAAACACGAGCTGGCTCGCCGCGCTGGCTATTCATGTAAGTCACCTTTGCCTCCAATCCCTCTGAGAAACATGACGAGACTACGAGTACTAACACAGGCTTCTTCCAGCCGGAATCTCGGCCGCAACGAGCACTGGAGGAGACAGCTACTGGCTCAGCGAGATCTACGTCGGGGCCCCCAACGCGCAGGTGCTCCCGGTGATGATCGACTCCGGATCCCCAGACTTGTTCGTCTCCCCCAGTACCGTCCATTGTCTCCTGGGGCACCACTAACAAAGAAAACCAGCTGGCTGCTTTCCACCGACACCCAGTTCCCTGAATCGATCTCAAAGGGCGGCAAAGCCCCCCTTTACAACCCCAGCCTCTCCTCAGCAAGCCAAGAAGTTCCCGGCTTCGCCTGGAAAACCACGTACCGTCCGTATCATAATCTCCCTTCTCTCTCTTCTCAGCCGCTGACACGCCTCCAGATGACGGCAACAGCGACGCCAGCGGAAAGGTCTACTTCGACAACCTCCGCATAGGCCAGATAACGGACCCGAACTGGTTCAACATCTCCAACGCGACAATCCAGTCCGCCGTAACCATCACCCCCCACCTCGCCATCGACACCAGACGCAGCGGCGTCCTCGGCCTGGCCAAATCCCGCCCGTCCACAATCACTCCGCACATGCCCTCGATGATGGACCGCCTCAAGGCCGAGCTGCACTTCGAGACCATCGGCGTCGACCTGCGGCACAACTCCTCGCGCGGCTTCTTCGACTTCGGCTCCGGTCGCAGCGGCGATACCACGAACCTCGTCAAGGAGCCGCCCGTGCCGGACTCGGAGCACTGGGACTTTCGCTTCGCCATGTTCCGCATGAGCACCATGGGCGAGACGGAGTGGTGGACGGCGCCGTTCGTCGCGACCGTCGACACGGGGACGAGCCTCCTCCTGCTGCCCGGGGCGTACGTGGCCAAGTACTACTCCGAGATTCCCGGAGCCGCCTTCGATCCGAGTCTGCAGGCGTGGGTCTTTCCCTGTGACATCGCGTCGGGAATTCCGGATTTCGAGTTTACGACGAGCGGCGGGTACAGAGGAAAGGTTCCGAAGGAATATATCAACTTTGGCCCGATGCCCAAAACCACCAATAAGTGTTTTGGGGGTATCCAAAGCAGTGCGAACGATCATGCCATCTTCGGAGCGATGGCTATCAAGACCCTATATGTCCAGCTCAACTATGGCGAAAGCGGAAGCTTTGTCAGTTTCGGGCAGAAAGGACTTGATGCTTGCTCGTTCACGAGCAGCTGCATGATGTAAGTTATTGTTGATGTTGACACTAGAAGGTCGAGATAGCGGAGGAATGTGGGCTGTTTCAACCGTGTCGAATGCCTGTAATTGAGAAGAACCGTTGAAAACCAAGACCTACCCCATCAAATCATTTCACACATTGTGATAGAAAGATGTAGAAGTTTTGTATCCAGATCAGTGCTTTCGCCCGACATCGCGACTCGCAATTCACACGCACAACCTCCTTCATCCCACGCAAAATCTCGCAGTTGCGCCGAAACTTGAAACCAGAAGAATGGATCATCACAAAGACGCGCTTGCGCAATTACATAGCTCATAACAATTCAGATGAATTCCATTGCTTCCCCTGGTAAATACGGACGTAACCCATCTAGTGGTCTCAATGGCCATGGGTACGTGTCCTGGTGCGGATACTCCTCTCATGCATGCTAAAAACTCCCCGACGTAACAGTAAAAGGATGCTCGGCCCTGTAGGGCTGAAAATGAAGTAAAGCAACTGCGAAAGATGTCATGGTGGATGAGGAGATGCATGCCTCTTTAAACGCCCGAAAGCCGACCATGGGCTGGTGTAACGAGTGGCATCCCTTCACAAGATGTGATCCTCGGTATGGGATGATGCCAGGGGCGACCGTGCCATCCAACTCGGAACTCTCACTGCGTACGAGAAGTCAAGGGAATCCGAAGCCGAAGTCGTGGAACGCGGAGGCTGTGAAAATCGCGGAGTGCGGGTATATGCGGGTTTGCGCTTCAGCACTGATGTAAAAGAGTCCGGTTTCGCAGTCTAAAAAAGTGCTCCTAAAATCACGCCCGTTCACGTTCGCCGTCTGATGTGGAAAAACGAGCAAGTCAGCATTCTGCCGCTTCCAGTGATGAGTGAGTGCCTTGCTTGCTCGCGGTAGTGTTGGCTTTGTTGGGAGGGAGGGAACTCAGGCGGAATGTAGTTATGTGGGTATAATGCGAATTGGTAGACGAGGAATAGCTGTTCAATGCCGGGGAGAGTTGTCGTCAAGGCCATCCTTGCCGACGAATTCGTATTCACCTTCGCTGGCAGTGGGCGTAGGCGGCATGTTCGCCGACGACGGTGCATGCGCTTGGTTCTGGCGCGCCGTACCTGGTCGTGACCTAACCTTCTCAGCTTCCTTATTCAACGCGGCAACCGCGTCGTGGGTGGCTTGGCGGTCGGCAGGCTTCTGGCTGGGGCTGTTGCTCTTCAAGCGCTCTTCCATTTCGCGGATGCGGCGCTCCAGAGCCTCGAGCTCGCTCGTCTGGGTCTGAACAGTTTGCTTGCTGCATTGAGTTGTCAGTAAGTTGCTCGCGACAATCGCATAGGGTTACTGGGCCAGGGTGGTGGCTCAACTCACCGCTGGTCAATCTTCTCGTCTAGGTCAGCAACACTGTTTTCGATGCGGAAGATATCCATCAACTCGGCAGAAAAAGAACGAGCAATGGTACTGGAGGTTGGCAGTTAGTACGGAAGCTCATTTCGCACGCGATTTCCAGCTCTTATGGCAGGCAATTGGGTACGCACGATTGCGGGCGGCGACCGTTGGGAACCCAGTCGCGGTCGAGCTCAGCGTCGGTCATGTTGTGCGCCATTTCGTCGGTATTGTGTGTCTGTTGCAGAAACAGAGAAGACGTGGTAAGAGTTGAAGTTGGGAGAAAGGACGGTAAAGGACCAGGGACCGCAGAAGGTTGGGTTGGCAGTGCACGAAAAGGGAGGGTGATGAGCAACTAGTGGGTGGTTGACAGTATCGAAAGGGTGGTTGTCACACTAGTAACGTGGGAATCCAAGCAGGCGGTTGTAATGCGCGGTGGAGAGGCAAACAATAGTCTGGAAGTAAGGTAGAAGGCGGCGAAGACTGTTGAATGCTTTGTCGGCTAAAAGAAACGGAACCGAGGAGTCTAGTAGATTCGTTGCGGAAGGGTGTGTATCTTTGATTGCGGCGTGGATGAGGATGGAGGCGGCTGGAGGAACTGTTTCGTCTGCAAGCAGCAGGGAAAAGGGGATCGCTGGTAAGTGGTGGTGGGAGCGGGTGGGAAGCCTGGAGGGGAGGAACTACTGAAGACAAGGAAGGGCAAGATGGATAGCGGTCGAGGTTTAGATGCGGGATGAGTTGGACTTTGTAAGACGAGGCAAGGGGACACTGGGAGAGAGCCGACCGCTTGACCATGACCTGGGAAGCTGGGACAGTGCAAGGTCAGAAGTTCTGGAGGTCAGAGACAACCCGGACGAGAGTCGACGATAGGACTTGCCCAGACGGAACGGTGCCTGATATCAGGGACAATTGGCGCACATCACTCTACCTACCTAGATCACAGGCCGGGAAGGGATAAGGGCCAGGCACACGCACACGCACACGGATACCGCAACAAGCAAAAGCGCACACAGTAAATTGGCAGAAGCAGACGGTGTACCTTATGATGGATGATGAGTGTGGGGAAGCGTGTTGCTGCTGTAAGGTAAGGTAGCTAGCATCTTCCCGTCCACTTTTTCTAGGTCCCTTGTTTTTAAGGCCTTCCATTGGCGGACAGCAGCGCGGCGCAAAACGGACATGACGGAGAAAGGCCGGCAGGTGCAATACCTCATTTAGTCTTGCGCGATTACCTACCTAATAAGCACGCAATGAGGTAGGTAGACCTTGGTACAGCAGTGGAGGTGCAATTGCCAGGTTACCAACTGTAGTCAGCTGCAAAAGGAAAGGCCTCGAGACCCAGTCAATTGGGCGCAGAAGGTCGAGAAGAGGGATAGTCAAGGGGTGCAGTGTGGGAGTGTTCATGCAACATGACCGGGGCGGGCGATCCAAATCTAAAAAGCACCGCAAATGGTGTGGTCCGCATGGAATTGACTGCATAAATTAAGCTCCTGACACTTTATAGAGTACAGCGATACCTCACCCGGTGCAGGCGCAGGCACACGCAAAGGCGGGGAAGAACTGACAAGAGCATGAAGGTGATGGAGGGGGGGTTTGTTTGAGGCCATGTATCGGCTCATCGCCAACACACCTGTACGGGCCACAGAGTGCCCTGCCTTGCGTCGCCGTCGGTACTTTGGGTCAGTATAAGCAGAACCGCCGCCGATGGCCAGACGCGGTTAAGAAAGAGGTCAGGCAATAGTACACGATGACGACGATGAAAGAGAGCGACCCTCCCCCCCATATACACGCACGTCCCACGTGTGTTGTCTGCACTGTGAGGCAGTCGTTGCTCTCGCTAAGCGCTTAGCGGGAATCTGCCTTACCTTAAGCTGAGGTCCTAGAACCAGAGCAATGTTCCTCTTCCCTTCCATGCGTAGCTGGAGCCCTGGAAATTCTACGCGCAGACAGAAATATTAGGTCGGGTGCCTTGGGAGTTTTCTGCCGCGCCGTAAGGCCACAGTCCACGCGTGGGTACCTACCTTAGGTACCTTAGGTGCCTGGGCAAACGGTATGTGCCACCGGCTCTGAGACCATCATCACGAACTCTGCCCCTCCACTCTCTACGAACACCACCGTTGTCCACTACTGCCCATATCCCACTACACCTTGCCTTAAACAAGCCCTTCATCACGCCTGCAAATTACCTTTTGCCTCAAAACAACTCAGCGACTCGAGACGAGCCAAGTGATCCGGCTGGTCCTGTTCGTTGCCAGTGAAATTCTCAAATGTGTGACCGACAGCCAGTCAGATGTTCCGCCTCTCTCGCCGCAGATGAACCGCTGCTTGTCATTCGCCAGTCACCACATGACGTGCAAGTCTTGCAGCCGCATCATTGTCTAATAAGTCAGGTACAGAGTACGGTAGCGCGGTAGAAGAGAGACCCTGCATCTCGCCTCCAAAACCTTTCTTGACTAACCAAAGGATATCAACAATCATTCTGGGGGAGACGTTTTCTTCTTGCACAAACCTCCGAAACTCAACGCAATGCACGCGCCGTCATTGCACCCAACTTCATCATCAGATCTCACTTGTCCACCCCTCCCACACTCGGCCTCCCTGCCGATGAAATGAAGACTCTGCCATCTGACATGACATCAAATTTCGGTCTGCCCTAATCAATTTGACTTCCCGGTCAAACACCTCTAGGCCTGGTCAAAGCGCAAAGGGAAGGCCCGCCGTAGCAGCCAGCCGCCAACATCTTTGCTCTCTGTGTAATCTCGCCAAACCATCATAGACGCTAGTCGAACCGCAAACCACAAACCATTCCCGGAGCCCTTGTGGGCCCTTTCTCCAACAATCGGGCTGCCGCGCTTGGGAATGTTTTGCCCTCTGCACACAGTGTACACATACCCGCCGAAGCCCAGAGCAGCCCAACTACCTTGCCCGAACAACACGAGCCTTGTGATTGTAGCTTATCGCCTCATCAGCGCAGGGCTCACCATCGTATCATCCAAGTTGCGGAAGATACGATGACGCAAGGGAACTGCTCCTCTACGCAGGACGTCCAGTTCACTTGGGCCCAGCCCGATGCGAGTAATTCCTCAAGCGAGTGACAGATTGACATGTAGCCTCCACTCCACTAATACTGCACAAAACTACTAATTGCGTGACCAGGCGCGAAAACCCGCGTCGCCGGCACAATTGCGCACAGGTTGCATTTGAAATTGACGATGGTAGATGCAATCAGATTGATGTCTTTGGGGAGGGATTCAACATCTAGCTGTCTTCTATCAGACCCATGCACAACTTCTTTGACACCAGTTTGAGTGGCGTCGGAAAAGACTCAAATAGCGTTGATGTCGAAGCATCCCTAGAGCTCAGGGGAAACGCCCTTCTCGAGTAATTCCCACTTGACTACGTTGCTCAGACGTGGCAGCAACGACAACAAGCTTATTTGATCTGGCAACTGTCGCAGCTCATAACGGGCTCGATGATTAGACTATCGAGCTGCAGGTATCACAGGCCGTCAGTCCGTCTCGTGTACGTGCGGGTGCCAAGAGCTGGGGAAAGTGATCGTTCCGTAGATCGGCTAGCTACTGCGAAGTGGCCGTGATCTTCGCTGTGGTATGTTCAGACGTCGTGAACATTCAGACGAGGGCGTAGTCTCGCGGCATCTTCCGGTTTGTCACAAGACCAGACCCAAGGGCGAACCGTCCTTGCAGCTTTGACTAAGCCATAGAAGTGAAGCTTCACCGGGCCGTCACTGACCTCGGTCAAGGAGCCAGCGTCCACTGCATCTCGGTCCCGAATCCCACAAACCGTCATCAACGAGGAGGTCGAGGCTTGCCCCACGCCCGATCATTAGCTGCCCATCAGTGGCCCTTGTGGCGGTCATCACTTCAGGGCGGGCCACCGCATCCTCTGCCTAGGGTTTTACTGCCTCGCTGAGTGCGAGATGTAGCGAACACCCAGGCGTAAATCGGTTCCAGAGCGTCTCCTCGAGCAGAAACCTCGGTTTGGGAGCTGAGACGCCTCGACACATGGCGGAACGTCTACGTACACAGATACTCATGGCGTTGAAGGGCTCTATCATTGGGGGGTCTGGACGTGTTCATTTTATTTTTGACTGACGACACAGCGGATGTACGATCAACTCCGTTCCATTTGCGATGCTAAGCAAATCCGATCCCTAAGGCCCAAGGTATAATGCTTCATCGAGCATCTGTAAAGCCTCCTGACCAGGCAGATGATATGACAAATCCGTCCCTTATATCCCTCCCGATGCCGTTTTTGTCTTTTGTCGTCATGCGTTACCACACTCCCTTTGGCGTAAGGGTTTTAGTCAGAGCCACCGACGGCACGGGCTGTAGTCAGAGGGTCAGCATACGCATTCGGTGTTGGTCCTGATCGAAGCGGGCGTTTCGAGTTTCGCGGGATGTTGGGAAAAGCTTCGTCAAAACGTACTGTAGATCTTCATCTTGCTGTGCTGCACAACGGGCTTAATGATGCCCTTCTCCTCGAGGTCGGCAAGGCACTTGCGCGCCAGGGAGCCGTTGATCTTGAGACGGTCGACCAGGACGGCAACGGTCACCAGGCGGTAGGACTGGACATCCTTGTAGAGCTTGTCGGAGGTGGTCTTGTCGAGGATGACGGCGTGTTGGGCCTTGTCCTTGACCTTTCCCTTGGACCTGTACGCGAATGGGTAAGTCGGCTTGTCGTTGGATGGGGCGGCGGCGGTCGAGGCAAGAAAGTCGTCTTATTTTCCGATGGCAAAATTGTCTCGCGCGCACACTCGAAAAGATTCATACGTACCACTAATCATCACGAGAGTCAGCAAACATTGGGAAATCACACAAACACGAAAGAGGGCAACGAAGTCTTGACGAACCTTCTTCTTTTGCTTCTTAGCTCCAGCTGCGGGCGCCTTCAGAATATAGTCAGTACAATTTTACCCCAAGTCGGATACATCGACAAAGGGGCCTCCCGTACCATTTTGTCTGATTTTTGGTGTCGTCGTAGGAATGCAGGCACCTGGGTCGGATGGGCTGGAAGATGGTGATTTCAACGAACTTGACCATGAGAGGGCGACTGGGGCACCCACTTCGGCTGGCCTAGGGCAGAGGAGCCCTGATTTTGCCAGCCGGATGGTATCCACTCTCCGCGAGCTGACGCTCCCATTGGTCCACCACCGGCCACCCAGTGGGAAAGAATGCCCTGCCCGCCTTGCGCACTCACGAGCCTTTCGAAGCCGATCGAAAAAATCCACCCAGGCTTGCTGTGATCCCGAAGTTGGACTTTCTCAACACTACGACCACCACATTTTCCCTTCACTCGAGTCTCCCTTCCCCAAAGGTCCTACTAACCCTTCAAGGTCGAGCGAAAATGTCTGACGGCGGTGATATCGAGGTTGAGAACGTCGGCACCTACGACGTCCTCCCCAAGGACGTTGTCAAGGAGGTCGGCAACGTCAAGCTCTTCAACAAGTGGGATTACGATGTTGAGGTCCGCGACATCTCTCTGACGTGAGCCTCTCCTTCCTTCCCCTCTATACACACGAACACGGAACAGACTTGGTGCTGCGCCCGCGCGTATACACGAACAAACGACGAGCACTCAACAAAATGCCCGAATCGAGGAAATCGATTGCTAATTGGGATATCAATCGAATAGTGACTACATCTCCCTCCGCAACCCTGTCTATGTCACCCACTCCGCTGGCCGCTATGCCGTCAAGCGTTTCCGCAAGGCCAACTGCCCCATCATTGAGCGCCTCACCAACTCGCTCATGATGCACGGCCGCAACAACGGAAAGAAGCTCATGGCTGTCCGCATCGTTGCCCACGCCTTCGAGATCGTACGTCACACACGCACACACCCCCGAACGTTCAACCTTGGCGCGACAGACACCTCATTGAAGGGGCTCCAGGGCTTGTAACTCAGGAGACAATCCAAAACTAACGCGCAAACCACAGATCCACCTGATGACCGACCAGAACCCCATCCAGATCGCCGTCGACGCCATCGTCAACTGCGGTCCCCGCGAAGACTCCACCCGTATCGGTTCCGCCGGTACCGTCCGTCGCCAGGCCGTCGATGTCTCTCCCCTTCGCCGCGTCAACCAGGCCATCGCCCTCCTCACCACCGGTGCCCGCGAGGCCTCCTTCCGCAACGTCAAGTCCATTGCTGAGTGCCTTGCTGAGGAGCTGATCAACGCCGCCAAGGGCAGCAGCAACTCGTACGCCATCAAGAAGAAGGACGAGCTGGAGCGTGTCGCCAAGTCCAACCGGTAAAGGGTTTACCTCGTTATTGTTACGATGGTCGTCATTGGGACTACACACTTTGCTGGTGGGAGAAAGACAATGGTGTTGGGGTTGAGGAAACTTGCTTCATCATCACACGCGCTGTGAAGGGGGCCAGGAACCGGCAGCAGCCTGGTTCGAAAAGAGGGACTGGGCGGCACCGGAACTTCCTCCTTCTTAACGTCGTTATAAAAACTTTGCTTTTGGGGACAAATCAACGGAGGCGTGGTATTACATAACAGGGCAAGCATCATCTTTTTTCTTTCCAATTCCAAAAAGAAAAGAATGTGTTGCGCTGAAACCTTTTCGTTTGCGCGTTCGGGAATGGGGAACGCGGCTACAGCATCTTGTCTCTTAACGGCTGTAGGTGGTTTTCCAATAAAAGCCAAGCTCGTCAGAGCACATGATCAAAATAACCCGCGTTGCGGTGTGCCTGGTGAATTTGGATACGATACCCATATGAGAGGACTGGACGTGATATGACAATATATGATTTTGAGGAATAAAGTTCAAACCTCCCACGTCCATTCCCGTCATGAATTTTCAACGTTGCGGATAGTGTTGAGCGGCATTGTTTGTATTACTTCACTGGCTATATTTCATGGCTGCGATTTCCAACTGCTCTGGTGGTATTGCAACCGCGATTGAACAACTCAAGCTTCGTTCAACCTCTATTATCTTCAACCAGTACAAGGATATTAAGGGCTCGCAACCCAGAAAATGGTCAGTCGTGAATCATAAAGTTCCTTGAGCCAATGAGATCAGCCTCAACATCTTCTCCCTCCTGCCTTCATCTTCTCGAACACGTCCTCGTTCCCGCAGATTAAATAATGGTAGCAATTGGAGCTTCCGGGTCAACCTCCAGCCGCAGAAACATTCCCTTGTGCTCGATTCCCTCTTCCCACCATGTTCCCATGCCCTCGTCAACCCTGAACCCCATCTTCTCCCAGACCTCCACAACTTGCGTCTGCGCATGGACACATACTAGGCCCTTCCACTTCGGTACCTCTTCCGCGGTCGAAGCCCCAATCTGCTCGAGCCCCATCTCCTTGATGCTAGGATCGAAGTAGCCCGGGTTCTTCTTCAACCACGACAGCGCCGTCGTGACCAGCAGCCTCGCAATGCGGTGTCCTCTAAACTCCTGAATCACAGCCAACCGGCCCAACTTCACATACGGCTCGACTCCGTCGTGCATCTCCGTCGCCCGGTCCGGCCCCGCAAACGGCCGAGCCGTCGATGATCTCCTCTCCTCTCCTACGTGCTCAGCCGCGCCAACCGCTCCGTCCTCCTTGACAGGACTCTTCTCCGCCTCGGGTGACTTGACCACGTCACCATCAACCCTCTCCTCTTTCAGCTGACCGTCCCAATAAACGCCGCCGTCTCTGGGATGCGGGTCATGAGGGAAGGGCACCAGGCGGATAGTGCCGATGGGGGTGCTGCGGGTGCTGCTGCGGCGAGGTTTGATGATGTTGCCGTCAGCGTCAAGAACCTCCTGCTCGACGACTTTGTTAACCGAGGCGTATGAGACCCAGTGGCATGCGCGGCTATCGTCTGCGTCGAATTCGTTCTCAGCCGGGACGCCCTGCTCCTTCACGAAGACTGTCTCGCGGACCTCCATGGCATCGCAGAATTCCTTGGGAATAATAGCGGGTTGCTCGTCGTGGGGCACGCCGCGGATGTAGGCGTCGAGCTTGTTCGGCTCAAGATGGGACACGAAAGGCGTTCCCATATTGACGACGAGTTGAGAGTTTGGCCTTTGAGTTGACCGAGATGCGATGAACAGATTGGGTTTTGTTGTGTTCTGGAAGAAAGACAGTTCCTCTAGAAGTGTTGTGAGGTTAAAGTAAAGCTCAAATGAGAGAAGCAAGGGTGTGTCTCTGGTTTCAAATGAAAATGGAGTCGTCTGGTTTGGAGACACGTCGAACTTGTTGATGGAAAGCGCAACGTGGAAGTCTTATCTAAATCTGTGAGTTTTAGGCAATTACCTCTGAGTGAGACTCTGTGGATGGCAGGTGCGCTTGACAGGAAGGAACGCACTGAAGCAAACAGAAAAATGGGGAAAGTACCAGCACCACCCACCGTGATAGGCTCCTGGTCTCCGTCATCTGGGATTCCTTTCCCACCATCCAGATTGCGCAACGCATCCAGGTGCTCAAACTTCAGCGCATCTTCTTTCACAAAGAGTAATATCTCAGAACTGTCCCCAGCCGCCGTCGGCGGTATGGGCGGGGTTACCCTTACCTGCAACACAGAGGCACACGGGCACAAAATGACGTTGGCAGGCACACTCCCCCGGTCTCCGGGGTGGCGTGCAACCCGCCGATCCAAGCGACGTGTGGGGGCCCTTTCAGAACCGGACGCCGGCTTACACCTCTCCTTCACCTTACACTAGGTCTGTCTGAGGCGTTCAGGGTCCTCCATTTCACGTGTGTTTCTGTCGCATGTCGCGTCTTTTGTATTCCATTGGATAAGGCATCAAGATCGGCCTCTGCAGATCTCAGGGCTCTAGCCGCAACCTGACGAGACGGCGGCGAGATTGAATCTGGACAGCAACCCTACCGTTGCTGCATGAATGTGCGGGAAAACAAGGGAAAACTACGAGAGGCCGTTCTGCTCAACCTCAAAGGATGGTATATCCCGTTGAATTTCTTGGCGTTCTTGGTTTGCTACGCCTGCTACGGTGAGAGCATTTCCTTTTCAACACCTGATCGTCTATTGTGTTGGTAATTTGATGGACATGTCTTAATCTGGATAGCATCTCTTTAGTAACAAGTTAAACTAAACTAGAAATGGAGCTTTTGATGGGACCAAAGTACTTGCTGCCTGCTGCCCAAAGACCCAAAGTGAGTATCCAATTCTGAAGCCACGCGTTTCAAAGACCTTGCCAAAAAACTCAGAACCCATGTGTAAGCTTGATAACAGCGAACCGTTATCAACTTCTGATCACGCCTAAATCCGGCCTAAATCATGACAGCGGACTTGAAAGACCCCGAAAAGTGCGAGGTTTGCGAAAGTGACTCTTCAAGAGGGACATCAAATCATGTCAAAATCCTGGAGGCCATGTTTTTGGCTGCAGAAAGAGGCTGCTTCAAGTGTAGCTTGTTAAAGAAGATTCCGCAAGTGTATATACGAGACTCAGTGGCGGACTTTCAAGCACCAAGCTTCGGGACCAAAACCACTTTTTAATGGAACAAGACGCCAGTTGCGACACACCGCATGAGCTCCAAGCCATCAGGTCTGATAATAGGAGAGATGTTTCCACATGCGGATCTCGACAGGTTTTCAGGGCTAAATGATCTTTACTTTTATTACCCCGCCCCCCCCCCCCCCCCCTCTTGGACTGGACAAAGTTGGGCTTTACCTTCAGAATGACGAACCCAGGTGGAAGGTGAGCGATCCAGTCATGGAAGAAATCCAAGTGTCCATTCCGTCTGAGCAAATCGACGAAACAAAAACAGCAATGGAAATTTGTGGACAAAAACTTTCTTTTGCGAAGCGCTTTGCTTTCAGCACGGTATGCCATCCCAACCTATACTAGAACACGCTTGAGAATGGATACGGCATTGCGGAGCATCATATCCACGCTGTGGCTATCGAAGTACAACAGAACTACCCAGAGAGATTTTTGTTCTCGATGGTGGTGAGGAGGGTGGACCTATTCGACTTGGCGTGCCAGACGCAAACGAGACTGGTCGTTATGCCTGTCTGAGCTACTGCTGGGGATTGCCTGGGGCTTCAACTTGCAAGACAACGCGCGAAAATATTGGCCAGAGATTGAAGCACATTCTGTGGGTGGCCTCCATAAGACGCTTCAAGATGCGGTGCTTATCATGAGGAGGCTTGGTCTGTCCTGTTTATGGATCGACGCATTGTGCATCATCCAGGGCGATAAGGTTGACTGGGAGCAGCAAGCCAGCCAGATGGCCTCGATCTATGAGAACTCATCTGTCACATTATTTGCAGACACGTCTACCGAAGTTCACATTTTTTTTTTTTAAAAAAAAAAAAGAGGACACCGAGCCCGACCGAGAATTGGAAAGGGGTTGGATGATGTTCAGCTCTACCTCCGACTAAAACCCCCACATCAATCTCTAGATGAGGACAATGATCTCTTCCCCTTGAAAAAGCGGGGTTGATGTTTCCAAAGATACGCTCTCTCCAAGCTCTGATTCCATTTTGACCTGCAGGAGACTTTTTGGACCTGCCCAGGGAGCAGCGAAGTTGTGTGTGAGTGCCGCCATTTGAAGCAAATTTTGCCTTCGAGGTATTACGCAGACTGTCAGAGTCAGTGTCTGAACCGTGGAGGAGATGTTCGGGCGAGATGGAAGTCTGCTGTTTCTCGCTACTCACAGAGGAGACTGACACGTGACGAATATCAGCTCCCCGCGTTTGCGGGGCTGGCTGCGTACGTCCATCGTCAACGAAGGAACAATCAGTTCCCCGCTGACCCATGTAAAGAGTCTCTGGCCCACGACCTGTGTTGGTACATCTTTGACGACGCCTCAGGGACCAGAAAGGGGAGTTATGTAGCACCCACGTGGTCTTGGCCCTCGATCAGAAATGCAGGCGCTGAATGCCGGATGTCGGTCGATTTTATCCCGTCCGTTCTTGTTTCCATCGAAGTATTCTGTACTCTTCACCACGCTGAGTGCGCTCTGAAGGGTCTCAACTCTTTCGGCGAAGTGACCAGTGGGTTCATCGATATCTTTGTACCTTAGGTCCAAGCTGCTGTACTAGGCCGAAAAGAGCGCTGGGAGTTGTTTGTGCCTAACAGAGGACGTCAGCATTTCTTGCCAGACTGCGTAGAGGACAGGCCAATCCCAACTTGCGACACAATGTTTACCCGTCTGGTTATCAAGCAGTCTGGAAGACTCATTGAGTCGAAAGTATCAGTCCTGGTACTGAAGTCTATCAGTGTACGGGACCGAGGATATATTCGACTTGAATCTCACATCGGTGAAAGCCGGCATCAGAAGTTTTACCACTTTCTGAACTTGCCCGAAGCGGATAGGATTCTGAATCCGAGAAATTTTAATCGGGCGAAGTTTGGAGACGAACACGTGTGGAAGTGGGAAGGCACAGCACAGCATATGTGTATAAGACTAGTCTAAGAGGTCTAAGTGATCTGACGAGATGAATTTCCCGGGTACATCCTCAGTCTTCAGTTTTGAACGTCTTCATGTTTGAACATACTCAGTTTTGAAAATGCTTCTTAGATAAGACTGAGGATGTGTCGAGGGGAAGTATCAGTCTGGGTGGCTGTTGAAAGCCATAAGTGGTGATGCATGTGCTGTCATCTCTCGAGAAATTTCTTGCCGACAAAGAAGTGGCAGTCATGTTTTCAGGGAATCTAGGTCCGAATAGCCCAGGTCAAGGCTATTTTCCTGAATGCACCAGCTTACCAACATGTGCAGCCAACCCTGCCGAATATTGATACATGCACCACCTCAAAGATTGTCAGAAGATCGAGTCTTGAATAGACAGCGTCTCTGCCTGTCTTCATTCGCAATCGCAAAGAAACAAAGCCTTAGGCGTATGCATTCATATTGCTCAAAAACGTCCCGACCGCACAATAACTCCTCTCAGCAGTGTTGACCTCCGTCTTGCCCGTCTAGGTTCTGCACCCATTTGCCGTCTCTTTCAGGTTCCTTCCGCCATTACGCAAACCGGCACCTACGCAGTGACCTCGACACTCTGCTCAACTCCGTCGGCGCTGCCAGAGTTGACCTTCTTTCCGGTCTTGGAAATGGTCTGGAGGACCTTCTCGTAGGGCAAGCTCTCCTCGGCGACGACGGTGGCAGTCTGGGACTCGAGGGAGACCTCGTACGACTTGACACCTGCAACGCGATCCCGATCCTCTTGTCAGCATAAAAAAAGTTGTTTCGACACCTCTGCCACTTCAATTACTGCTGAAACCGTGGCAGTCACCACCCTTTCGGCGCCTTCGAAAGACCAACCGACAAGGTGCGCGGCGGAAGACCAACATCCAGGGGAGGAGCGGAGAACCCCTTTCAAACTCACCATCCAGCTTCTTCAGAACGCGGTCAACGGCGCCGGAGCAGCCGCCGCAGCTCATGCTGACGTTGAACTTGTAGGTGTGTTCAGACATCTTGTGCGAAAGGGATGAGTTTTTGAGTAAGTTTCCGGGTTTGTAGTTGGGAGGGTTTGTGGTTGCGGAATGGCGTTTTTGGCGGGGTAACGTAGGTGCTTAACAAAAAGAGGAGGGGCAGCTTTGGAATGTCGGTCCCGCTCGGTTCAGAAGATGAAGTTACGGAGGTAGCTGGTTGACCTTAAAAACGAGGAAATAACAAAGGGGGTATCTTAGGCTGGTTCTATCAAAGGGAACGAAATCCGCTGAGAAGGGACGCCGTTGATTATATATCTATCACACGCAGCATTAATAATTCGCATGGAATCTCAGCGCTTCAGTCTTTGATGGCGCAAGACGGGGCCTCCAGCCACCCCCCGCCCCTGGGGGACCGCCGGTGGCAGCAGCGCTCCAATCGGCCACCCTACAAACTAAGGCATCTCCGAAAGGTCTCGTTCTGAAACTTGCTCACCTCTTCACGACAATTTCACACTGAATTACAGCTGTCCTTCCTCCTGAAACAGACCCCATTCCCTCACCCCGGTACGGATACTGCGTACCCTTTTGAGCGCATTTCATCCGCGAACCGAACTAAACCCCCACATCGACGGTGCTTGCGCAGCAGATCCGTGATGCACGATGTAAGCAGGAGGTTTGGATATGCACGGCTATTACATAGGTGTCCTTTTCTCAAACCCCATCCAAGGGTCTGTTCCCAACACTTGGCCTTCTTCCATGGATGTCGTGTGCGGTCGCACCCGCTCCGAGTTAGCCAGGAACAGGGGTTTTGCGGTGGGGGACGTTTCTTTTCGTCTGCCAACATTTCAAAACATGCTACACAGCAAATGGGGCTGCAATTGACGCCTCCTGCCTCTGATGTAATGTGCTATTTCTTCGTCTCTCTTCCACCAGCTTAGCATGAGCTCCTACCCACGATATATAAAGGCGTACATCGTAGGCATCAACATACCACAAACGACGAGTATGACGATGAGAACGCTTTGAGTGAGTTGGAGTATCTACCTAATCTCTTGGGTGCAAGCGCTACACTCCGCTGAAGCATCCTACTGAGCTTCTTGAAGGCATTATCTTACACCCTCTAAGGTATGCGATGTCGACTCATCTCTAGCGATCCAAATTACTGATCACCGCCGCGGCTACTCCCGACTAAATGAATCCACCAGGCGGCTGAGGATGCTGATTCTCATCGTCCGAAACCAGTGGCGGCAGCTCGTCACTGTCTGGATCTCCATCCACTTCCTCTCCGTCCCCTCCCCCACCAGTGAGCCATCCGCCAGGAGCCAGAGTTGCCAGTAATTCCGCAAGCCTTTGCACAACACCAGCAGACGGCATCTCGTCTGTTCCATCGCCCTCGGTACCCTCAGTGTCAACGAACGCACCCTCCCAAGCATCGCCAACACCATCGGGGAATTGAACCCCATCTCCATCTTCCTCCTCCTCATCGCCTTCCGGAAACCCGCCCATCATGGCTCCTACGCCAGCGCCAGCAGCGGCGCCACCCGCCATCACACCCCTCTGGCCCTGTCTTACGAACCGCTGTCTCTCCAAAGCTCTAAGCTGCTGTTCAAGCAGCATGCTACCCTGCTGCATCGACTCGTGGTCGCGGCGCCATGGCATTTGCGTTCCCTGGCTGGTGAAGATGTTCGCCTCCTTAGGCGGCGGAAGCGGGTCGAACGCGTAGTTGGGTTGCTGTGTCAAGATCGATCTCGGAATGCCGCTCAACAAGCTTGGGGTATCCTCCAACCACACCCATCTGGCCGTCCGCATGTCTGCAGGCCTGTCTTGCGGCAGGCTCCGCGTCGGCTTCTTCGCAATCTTGACGGCTTCCTTGAGCAAGTCGATCGCCTGTGTGTTGTTCCAAATCTCCTTCGCCTGGTGAACATACAAGTTTGTCCAGAACTCGCGCTCGTTAGTGTCGGGTCGCAACCCCCAGAGAGGAGGAGGCGCTTCGAGGTTGAGAGCTTGAAAAAGGGCGCAGTACAACCATGGGAGACGCTCCATTCCTGCCACCGCCGCAATCTTTGCACCTTCGACATCGCCCTGTTGAAGCTTTGCGAGGACCAGGGTCTGCATGATGTAGATGTCGTCCGTTTCGTCAGATACATATTCTGGGGTGCCAAAAAAGTCGACAAGCCAGTCCGCCTGGCGTGCACGAATGGCAAGAACGTGAATAAAGTATTTCATGCCGTAGGGATCGTTCGGGTTAAGGCCGTAGAGCAGCCTGGCCCACTCCAATGCTGTTCTGTAGGTTCCCTTACGGATAAGACTCTTGAGATATGTGTATCCGGCAAGCCAGAGCTCGCGGTTCTCCGGACGCCGGAAATCCAATCGAGCCTTGCCCTGCTCCAGCTTCTGGCGGAAAGCAGACGTCGTAGCTCGACCGAACGTGAAGAGCGCCCTTTCGCACAAGTCCGCCGCGAGCGATTGATTTTGATCTTGCACAGCAATCTTGCTGACCTGGAGCAAGGTTGAGATGTGGTAAGGGTGTCGTAACAGCATCTGAACCAGCTGCATCGGGTCGCCAAGCTGGACGCAGCTGAAGAACATCAACTGGACATTATCGTAGGCCTTCTCGTGCACGAAGGCGAATTCCACCAATCCGTCCGTGCCCTTCTTGATCTCCTTCATGATCAGACCAACTGCTGTAGCGCGGGGCCAAGTTTCTTTGCCCTGGACGAAGACATTCCGTCGAAGGGTGATCTCGGGCAGCTTCTGGCGCGGATCGCCTCGAAGCGCCGTCTCCAGGTCGACGCCTTCTCGGTTGTTGCGTTGAGCCCTGCGCGCCGGTTCCAATTCAGCCCGCTCTTCTTCCTGCGCAGCATGTATAGCGTCTTTTCCAAACAGCGCGCGCATCTCATTGATGGCTCGGAGGTACTGGGTGTTGATCTTCAACAGCTCGTCGATGTCGCGGCTTCGTTGTGCGAGGTTGTTCGTTGCGCTCGACTCACCTTCGCGAGCAGCATTGAGCTCCTGGAGCACGCGATCGATCTCGTTGTCCTTGTCATCATCCGAGTTTCCAGAGTCGTCTTTGGATTGTGCTGCCTGCTTCTTAGCCTTCTTCTTCTTTTTCTTATTCTTCTTCTTTGCTGGCTGCGGCACTGGTTCCGTTTCTGGCTCTGGCTGCGTCTCTTCTGGTACGTTATCAGACTTTTCGTCTTCGTCGTCGTCATCATCGTCACCGCCACTTAGAGCTGCGAACAAGCTCTGTCGAGGCTTGACTGGGGCCGGCTCGGGCTCATCATCGTCGCTGGACTCTTCGGCTCTGGTGTCCTGAAGCTGTTCGAGTTCTTTCTGCTTCTGAAGCTTGCGAAGCTGGCGTGTCGACATTGTGGTAGGCTTTCCAGAAATTGATGCTCAATTGATTTTGGGACAAATATAGCAAGCAGTTTAGTTAAAGCAAAAAGTCTATGCCGCTAAAAAGGCTGTTTGCAGTGATGCGTCACGCCGGAAAGGTGGTCAAGATGACGTGTGGCGGGGTTTGGCGGGGCACAAGTGTGCTACAGGCCAGCACACATCTCAGGGTGGCCCTAAACATGAGATGCTTGAATGTTCAGAAACGATCAGACCAGATGAACGACTCCTTTGTCCAGGATCATCATAACGTTTAACAACATCTAACAAAAAAAAAGTGTCTCCCAACACAAATTCTTGTGAACAGAAGATATGTGTTATACTTCGTGTCGCAGCGGGCAAGCAGTACATTTTCAGTATGGTAAGTAGTGGCTGACGAATTCTATTTTCTGCAAATGAGTTTCAGTCACTCATATGCTTGTCGCCAGTTTCTAGGCAGTTACCACCAAAAAAAAAAAAAACCTCTTCCTTTTCCTTTGACGGATCGCCTCCAGCGACCATCCCTCCTGTCGGAACAGTGAAGCATTTAATGAAGTAACGTGCTGTCCTGGAGATCCGCCACCTCATGTAGGCGAAAACTCAATCTCACTTTCACGCCTGAACCTCTTTTTGTCGTCATCGCGCAATCATGAGACCGCAGCTTAATTGCTTGCAGCTACCACTTGCCAAACTCCATCCGATTCCATGCGTGTCAAAATAGAAGCCCTTTGATTCCTGCCCATCTGGCCAAGCCTATGTAACGGACTTGCCAGTCCAGTGCTCCATCGCCAACGGAATCCGAGAAAACCCGATAATCGAGGGAGTGATAATACATCGTAGAAATTGTTGTAAGAGGGATATCTTTTCGGAGTGTCCCATGCAAAACCGAGACGTCCATAAATGGTGAACTTTTTCGTTAGAGCCGTGGTGTCTCGTCAAGAGTAACCTGCGCGTCCATCGCAGTCGTCCGGACCGGATGATGTTTCTAGTTCGCGGCCGGAGGAGAGGCACCTTGTCCACCACGACCGCGATACGCGCTTCTGCCACCACGACCAGGGTAGCCGCGGCCACGGCCACGGCCTCTACCGCGGTAGCCTCGGTATCCGCCGTCGACACTGCCCTGGCCGAAGGTCTCCATGTTCTTGCGCTGCTCTTCACCGCGCCATTCACGGCCTCCGGGCTTCTGACCATTGTTATCAGCACGATCCTTGGCTTCGCTAGAGATGTTATCGAAGAAGGAACGGGTCTTGTTGTACGCGATGGGAGGGTTTGCGCCAGTAACATGAGCGACAGGTGCCTCAGGTGCAGCTCCATTAGTCGGAGTCTCGCCCAAAGGAGAGCCAGCGATGGCCTCTTTGACCAAATCGTCCTTGTTGAACTTCGCGTTGGCTCCAGCAAAATCGAAGTCGGCATCAGGAACATCCACCTTAGCCTGACCCTGACCTTGTCTTCCGCCGCGGCCACGTCCACGACCACCGCTAGGCGTAGTCCGAGCCGCATTGACTCGCATCTCGTTGACCTTCTTAGTCAGATTATCCATGGCATTGCCGTTGCCCTGAGGGGCTGATACAGCGGCAGTTCCGGCGTTCATGTTGGCCATAGCAAGAGCAACGGCGGCCTTTGCTGCCTCGGTGGCATCGCGCACAGTTGCGGCAGTGGGGGCAGTAGCAGCCTTGGGAGCAGACTGAGCAGTAGTGTTGTCGTTCATAGGAACAGGGAAAGCCTTAGGCATGGAGCCTGCCAGAGGGATTGCAGGCTGGACGCGCACAGGGTTCTTGGGTCCAGTCGGTACAGGCAGCTCAACAGGCTTGGATGAACCAGCCGTGTTCAAAGACGCAGCTGTGGCCTTAATCTCGGCAGCAGAGGGCTTCGACTCGACTGGAGGGGTTGGTGCAGAAGCTTGTTGCTGAAGACCAGGCGGACCGGCAGCCTTTGGTTCTCTCGGGGCTCCCTGCGCCGCCGGGGTAGAGGGCTTCTGCTTTTCACCAGCAGCACCAATGGGCGTGGACTTTGCGTCTTGGATGCCAGGAGTAGGGCCGCGGTTCTCAGGTGCTTGACCGGGTGCAACACCAGCGCCCTGAGGGCCTTGTGGGCCAGGAGGTCCACGAGGACCGGGACGGCCAGGAGGGTAGTTGTAGTTGTTCCACCCATCAGGGCCAGGAGGAAAGCCCTGGCCGGGAGGACCAGGAGGACCGGGAGGAAACCATCCCGGAGGTGGAGGGTATGGCATGCCACCCATTCCAGCACCTGGGCCACCACGCCCCGGAGCAGGACCCCATGGTCCTGGAGGCGGATAGAAGTTGTTCTGGAAAGGAAGCTGGCCAAAGCCAGTTGTCGGAGGCGGTTGGCTATTCGGTCCCTGTCCAGGACGAGGGCGGGCCTGAAGTTGGGAGCATGTCAGCCGGATTCCATCAGGGAGAGGTGCATGTCCACGACAACATGACGCCGAGAGTCAGAAGGAAGGCAACGGAAATTTCGACATCGTTTTTGCGCTTTTCCGACAAGACGATAATTTTTACATCCGCAATACTTCATCATACAGGCGTTGTCAAGGATGGGAAGTGCGATAGGGGCTAAACTTACGTTGACAATGGCAGGATCCTCGGGCATGGCAGGAGGCTTGTTCTCCTTGATGCCCGGGTGGTCCTCGATCCTCAAGTCCTTGACATCGCTGCCGCGGAAGATGATGTAGTCATAGACCTGATCGGAGGGTGCTATCTCCTCTTCGGGTCTACTCCTCCGGCCTTCAGTACCGAAAGAGCGGACATTCTCGAGCGACACGGTGGACTCGTCCGAGTTGATCTCGTGAAGAACGCCGACATATCTAGAGGCGATGAGCAAGGGGACTGGGGAGCAACATTGAACGTCCACCAAGTCCTTACCGAATATCGCTTTTGGAGATGAGGGAGATGCGGGATCTAGAAGGAAAAGTTAGCGAGATTGTCTTAAATTGCGCGCATTTAAAGACGCGATTGGGAGTGGATCGGGGGCCATGGTGGCCAGGTCTCCGTACCCTAAGAATTCTGACATCGGTTACGGGGGGGTCGCGTTAAGCACGCAACGAAGCTAAAGTCGCGACTGCGGAACGATGAAAGGAAAATTATTCAAGGGGTAAATGACGCGCTGCCCGGTGATAGAGTAAAGTACAAAGCGGGAAAGGTTGCGCAACGGTCGAGTCGAAGTTTGAGGGGGGGCGGTGGTGGGAGGTGGTGAGGAGGCGGCGCCGGCAGGAGAACGAGTAGGAGAGGTTTATTTGTGTGGAGGGAAGATTTGACCACCTCAGGAACCCAATGTGGAAGGACAGCAAGAAGAATGAAGAGGCTGAAGTGCCCCACCGCTCACCGCGTTTGGATGGAGCCCCGAGTCGGCGGTTTCCCATGCGCCCACGGCTAAACTTCGGCTATTGATCTTCGAATCAACAGAACTGTCAGCTCCAGTAAGCTTGGCAGGTGCGAACAGCGGTCATAATAAGTGGTCATAATTATTTAAAAGTACGCAGCTCTGCTCCCCAGCCATCAACCAGCAAACCTAACCCACGATGGTTTATGCTACCAGTTAGCACCACCCGACGGCTACAGGGTACTATATACTTAGGGCATTACACCTACTAAGTAGATAATATAAGAATCTTATTACTTATATACGCACCCCTAATAATTTAGTAGTATAACTAAGTAATAATCTAATAATAATAAATTTATTAATAGATAATCTACTAGGTGAAAGCTATTATTAGTATCTAATAAACGATTTATTAACCTCTTATATACCCTTTTTAGCGTTATGAGATAACTACTATAGTATAACTACTCTATAGCTATAAAGATTACCTAGCTTATACCTATTATATATAAAGGTATTAGGGGCTAAGGGCCACGTTTAGGTCAAACTGATAGTAGAAGCACCTAAAAGGTAGGTCTAATACTACTATGCTACTTTTGCTTGCTTCTTCTAAGATCCTTCTTTTTAGCTTTTAGCAAGTACTTACCAAATCCTCGCTATAGAGGGTGTAAGGAACAATACCGGATGCAGGATGCAGAGCCACGCTATTAGCAAAACGTCGGCAAGTCAGGGGCGAATAAATATACCTTAGAGAAAACTCTATAAGCTAAAAACTTAGAAGGTTAAGCAATAGTTTAATATAATAATAAATACCTATATTTTAATATTCTAGCCTTTCCCTAGTTTAAGCCTTTAGCTATACTTTTTATAATTTTATTACTTCTACCTTATTTTAAGAAACTAGTGCTAGTTAGAATATCTAAAGCAAACTAGTAATAATATACTAATAATTTAGTAATAGAGTTTAATTATAATAAACTCTAAGCTAGATATATAGAATATAACTAATAGGGTCTTAGCTAATAAGATACTAATTATTTACTAAGCCCTAAGATATAAGGAATATAGTATAGATACTATACTAGGGGAATAAATAACCCTAGTAATAATATAGCAGGAGGAATAACCCCAAGGGGTTAGGCTAGGTCCTAGGCAGCGCTAAACTAGGCAGACTACCCCTTAAGGGGCAAATAGATAGCAAGTAATAGCTAATAGGGTACCCCGCCTAGGATGCCCTGAGAAGCTAGTATCTCTAGCATCCTTACCTAAGCTATAGGGTTATTATAGAAATAGTAGGAGAGCCTTATAGAGTAGATATATTTATAATAGTAGTAGCATAAGGAATAAACTACCGCCCTACTATAGGAACTTACTAATTACTTAGCGCTAAGATACTTATAGAGAGAATATAAAAAGCCCCCTATATATAACTACTATATTATAACTAAGGACTTTATTACAAACTAGGTTAGTAACTAGATCTAAGCGATTAAAGATAGAAACTAATTACGCGCTAGTAGTATACTGTAAAGAGTATGGCTAAAGGCCTAAACCAGGAAAGGCTAGAATATTAAAACGTAGATATCCGTTATTATATTAGACTATTGCTTAACCTTCTAAGTTTTCCGCTTGCAGAGTTTTCTCTAAGGTATATTTATTCACCCTAACTCGCTAATATTTTGCTAATAGCATAGCTCTATATCCTATACCTACTATTATTCCTTATAATTACCCCCCCTTCTAAAGCCTTGGTCCCTAAGGCGTATTAGTAGGGTAATATAGCTCTATATTACTAACTATAGGGCGATAGTTTAGTATCTTTATTATATTATTTGCTATTACTCCTTCCTATGCTAGATTTAGGCTATTATAGCGAATAACGTATTTTATTTTCTAGCGGTTTATATATTTTTAGATTTTAAGTATCGCTATTATTTTTTAATTAGTTGCTAATAGTTATATAACTATTTAGCGGTATATAGCTAGTAATTATTTAGCCTTATTACCTAGCGATACTAATTATAAAAGGGCGTCTACTTCTCGAGGTCTCTAACCTAGCTAGATTTTTCCCCCTTTAGTATCTCTTTTTTAACTTAATAGCCTTTATTATTTTTCGCTTTATTATCTATTCTATAAGCTTTTGCTATAATTATTAATTTCCCTATTTCTTCTTTTTCTAATTTATCTCTTTCCCTATCGTTTTATTAATCGTTCTCTGCTATATCTTATATTATATATATGCGCGCGATTCTCGCTAAATACCTATATAATCCTAAAATCCTCTCTAGTAACCTTATTAGTAATACTAATAATAGCTATCCCTATCTTAGCTATCTCTATAAGATATATTAAGACGTTATTAACCTTTGCTATATATATAGCAAATATATATAGAAGTATATCTATTATAACTTTAATAAGAAGAAATATACTACTATACGTCTCTACTAGTTCGCTACTAGGTTGCTATATACTAACGCCTAGTAGGTTCCCTAGGAGCCTTAGGGCATAGCCTAGATAACTTAGAATATATTCTACTAAATCTAAATTTAGGAATAGGAGGGTATTTTAACCCCTCTTTATTATTATTATATTCTTACTTTCCTTACTAATTATTTAATAGTATAGAAATATATTACTAAGCTTATCTATAATCCTACTACTAGTAATAATAGCTATAATATAGAGTAGCTCTAACTCCAGGAGCTCGCTTCTATCTATAAGCACCTTACCCTCGATATCTCAATTCGTATAGGCTATTACTCGCTGCTCCCTTGCTAATTATATCCTACTAATAACTAGTTCTAGGTTAATACCCTTTATAATAGTATTAATATCCTTTAGCACCTAAACGCCGCCTAGCTACTATATATTTATAATAATAGTCCTGCTATATACCTCTATAATAAGATTAATTATCTAGTTAATAACCCTTTAATTAAACCAGTCCCTAAGCGCCCTTATAAGCATAATATTAACTCCTTTCCTAAGTTTAGTAAGTTACTTTAAGATAACCTCCTTAAGTATACTTCTAATAATATTCCCTCCTACTTTATTACTATTACTAATACTCGCCCTATCTCCTACGCCTTATACCTCTATACTCCTATTAAATATAGCTAAGAGGATAGCGACGATTTAGCAAAAAAGGCTAGAAGGGCTAAGAAGACTAAGGTTATTATTACTATCTCTAATAATAGCTCTAGTAATAAGTCGGGTAGTAAGGTAGGTAGTAGCTCTAGTAGCGAGTCGGGTAGTGACTTAGGTAGTAAGTCAGCAGGTAGTCGGTCTGCAGGTGATGATAATAGGGATGCTAGTGATGCTAGTAACGCTAGCTCGGCGACTAGTTGCCATAGTGCTATTCGTGGTTATAGTGGTCGGGGTGCTCATACCCGTAGCTATAGTTAGAAGTGAATAACTATTTAGATAGTTAGCTCCCTCCTTTTTTCTTATAGGATAATACCCTTCTTTCGCTATAATATTAGTAATAATTCGCTACTTAATATAATTAACGTTCTACTTCTTAATTTAGCTTCTATTTTATAGTCTCGTGATTTATAATTAGCAACTTATTATTATAACCTTATAACTAGTTATCCTACTTCTTATAAGACCTCCTATGCTATTTATTAAACTTATGAATAGCCTCTTGTGCGTTCGCTAAGTTCTCTATAGGCTCCTATGTATTATATTCTATAGGCTATCCTACCTACTTAACTAGATATTGCATATTATTACTAATATTTTACTATATAATAATCTCTTCTACCTCCTATTCCTCTAGCTTATCCTCGAGCTCTAGGTATATAAGCGAACCTTTGCTACCTACTTAGTAGTTATTCTATAGTTCTAATAAGATAATAGAGAATATATTATATATCTATTAGTACTATAGTAGTAAATAGACCCTATATGCTTATATACTAACTAGTTCTATAATAGCTACCTATATAAACCTAGGTATTAGTTTCTTATTCTTAAACCGGAAGTTTTTATTAATAGCCTGACGACCTATTCCTAATAGTATGTCTAGTCCTTATGCCTCATATTATAATACTTAGCTTATGCCTTAGTAGCTTTCTACTACTATTCCTAGGCCCTCTTATAGAGTCTTGAAATATATTTAATTCGCTCCTTTATGCCTTATATTATAACCCTATTCGCAGGAGCTACGTATTCTATATAACGCAGGTAGTAACTATATAAGGCTTCTATTAGCAAGTAGCTAGTAGTGCTATAGCGACTATTATTATATACGAACTCCGCCTCGGGTAGCTAGACTGCTTATTCTTATAGCGAGTCGCTAGTATATACTTATAAGTACTTTTCTAACGTCTAGTACGTCCTTTCTAACTACTTATTAGTTTAGGGATAGTATATAGTAGAGAGGTAGCGCTTAATAGCCCTCTCTCTTATAAACTCTTCCTAAAATTAGCTAGTTAGGAGCTTATCTTAGTTACTAATAATACCCTCTAGAGTGCTAAAATAGTATTTAACCTATTCGTAGATAATCCGTGCTAACTTAGTAGTTATTAGCCGCTTTATTATCGGGATAAATATAGCCAACTTAGTTATTTGGTATATAATAACGAGAACTACGTTATATTCTCCACCCTTATGCTAAGAGCTTGCTAGTAATCTAGTAATAAAGTCTATACTTATTTCCTAGAACGGGTATATAGGTAAGGGTAGTAGTTATAACTTTCTATAAGGCTTATGCCTCGGAACGCGGTTCCCCTAGTATATATAGCACCCTATAATATAATTATATATATCTATAGCTAAGTTTAGCTAATAGAAGTTCCTCGAGATTAACTCGGTAGTCTTATTCACCCCTATATAACCCGCCCTATAGTTATTATAGTATTAATAAAGGATCTCTAGCCTTAGAGACCCTTCTTATAATATCTCTAGCTATCCCTTATAGAATAGGGTTCCCTAGCTACTAATTATATAGCCCCTATAATCGCTAGCTAGTCTACGCACCCTCTCTAATTATATCTAGTAGTATAAGTTATTAGCTTATAGTCTATAGATAAGATTCTCTATTACTTTAGAAGGTTGCTGATTATCTGCTATTTCGCCTATTATAAGCTCCCTTATAACCTAGCATAGGATATATTACTATGCTATAGTAACCCTAGCTCTAAGCAAGTCCTCTTAGTTAATAACCTCTCGCTAAGTATTCTCTATATTACCCCATGCTCTTTAGTATTAGGTTATTATAGCTACTATAGTTATAGTAATATTAGCACGCTATAGAGCGCGATACTAACTAGAGACTAAGGTATCTCCGCCCCTAGAGCTATCTATCTAGAAGGGGCACCTTATACTAGCCCTTATAGTATTAATAAATGCTTTTGAGGTCTCTATACTACCTTATAGTATAGTAATATATATCTAAAGGTCTGCTAGTAGTTTGCTAATAAACCTCAGCTTTCTTACTAGGGTTAGGAGTATATTATTATATTTTACCTCCCTTTCTATATAGTCTAGCCTCTTAGATAGACTATCTGCTAGGTTTATAACCCCTAATCTATGCTCTAGGTTGAAATTAAATACTAAGAGTTTATATACCTACCTAGTAAGCCTTCCCTAAAGGTCCTATATAAGCATGCTAATAACTCCCTTTAGTACCTAGTGATCTATTAGAACTATAAACTTCTTTAATATACCCTGAAGGTAATAAGCCTAATAGTCTAAGCCTTTAATTATAATAAGAAGTTCCTATTAGCCTGCTCCCTAATATTACTCTATATTACTAAGCTTCTATAAATAGTAGGTAACTAGTTACTACTAGCTATTAATATGCTATAATAGAATACTAGATATAGCCTTTATAGAAGTATCTATCTTAACCCTTATTTCGCAGGTTAGGTCCTAGTATTAGAGAATAGTTGCTAAGTAGAAAGTAGCTTAAAGCTACTTAAAAGCCTATTAAGCCTCTTCTAGCTAGTAGAACTCACCTCCTTTCTTACTATTCTCACTACCCTTTAATAAAGATATTATTAGGGCTATAATACCTAAATATCCTATAATAAACTGTTGGAAGCCCAGTCGGCGGTTCGTCGCCGACCCAACCGGCGCCACGTCGGGCCGATCGGACCCACCTATTACGCCGATTCAACCAATAGGAGGGCTAGGACCCTATATGCAAGGACTGCCTATATAGCTATCGTAACTACTAAACCTACGATAAATAGATATTACGAATAACTATAGTATTATAGAAGAACCCTATCTTTCTAGTACGATTACTTGCGCAGGATAGTTATTCCGATACTAATTAGTAGTTAACTTAACTATTATAACTACTCGAGTTACTATAGATTAGCAAGGTTTATTACTACCTACGTTAGAAGAGACGTCTCCGCTATTAATATCACCGCTACTAGCAGAGGGATTGAAGCAACCGTTATGGGCTACTATGATAACTATTTAATAATATCTAGGCTGCTTTACGCCTATATATAATAACTAGTTAAGTAAACGACTATAGCGATAACGTCCAGGCTGCTCTACGCCTATATATAACGACCTCGATACAAAAAGCTATGATATCGCGAAAATAACGCATACCATACCCCCCCCCCCCCTTCTACTACTCTATCCATAATAGCTACCCCAACCGCTAAGCCGGGTAGCAACCCCCCTCCTCCTCCTACTACCTATAATAGATCTATCTAAGGATCTATCTCTAGCGATATCCCTATCCCTACCTAGCTTAAGGGCATTATCCAGCCCGACCTATAGGGCAAGGTCTTCGAGATCGACGAGGAAAGTAATAATATTCCTAATATATCCGTTAAATAGGCAAATATATAGATAGGCTATTAACTTGAGGTCTATAAGATCGATAAGAATACTAGCTGAGCCTTCTAGCGCGAATTCTCATATAACTTTATTAGCTAGATTACTAAACTATTTAGCAAGACTAACTAGAAGCTTAGGAAGGCCCTTAAAAACCACGTTATTAGCTATAGAGTATAGGTTAACCTAGCAGCTAGAATAATCTCTATTAGGCTTATTAAAGCTATAACTAGACTGAAGTTCTATTACTAGAGCTAAGCCTAGTTAGATGCTTATATAGATAACTTCCTATAATACCTCGCTAATAACCTAACGTTTATTTGCGAGATATTAGTACTAGTTATGCTTGCGCACCTGCCCTATCTCATAAGACCCGATGAGAACCTCGCCCAAGCTAGCAATGCCTACGACTTCCGCGCTAAACCAAGAACCCCGTAGCTATAAGCCCCTCCTATAATAGCGCTAGTGAAAACCACGCCTACTAGCGGAGATGGCGTAGTCGATAATAACTAGGATATAGGCTATAATAGCCTCCTAGCTACGCTAAAGCAGTTAATAGATCTAGCTAAGCTTTATGCTAACGATATGAGGTATAGCAGCGCTAAATACGACGTGTTAGAGGCAAAATTAACTATCTTTCGGGATATCTGCGAGAAGGTCGGGATCTAGTAATCGCAGGCTGCTAGCGCCCTCCCCCTTATACTAAAAGGCTAAGCCTGCAATTACTATTTCAACCGACTTAGTAGCGCCTAGTTAAGCCTCCTAGCTATAGTTAAAAAACTCTATAACTACTTCGAATCCTATAATACCCGCTAGGCCTACCTAACGGAGTAGCGCTAGGCTATGTTAACCTAGGTTATCTATAATAACCCTTCTAAAACGAGGATAGAGTGCTTAGAGATCCTCGTTAACTATATAACTAAGGTCTAACGAGCGTTACCGCTAGCCTACTACTCCGATCTTATCCTACAGGACTATATCGTTAACGCCTACTAAGGGGTCGAAGAGTGCTATCTTTACCTCTTTAACCCTGCTGAGTTAACAAAAGGGGTCCTTAGCTAGTTATATTTAGCGATCTTAATAACGACCCGGCCCACGATATAATATATCGCTGAAAATAACGATAGGACTAGGGTCTATTAGACCGACTACACCTACTATAGCAACGGCTGAAAGAATCGTTTTGGGCCCCGTATAGCTAGCAATAGCCTCAATAACGCAGCAAGAGCTAAAAAGTGCTACGTTTATAGCAAACCCGGCTATTAGTTGATAAAACATACTAACGACGATCGCCATAAGGCCTATAGCAAGTTTAAGAATAGCTAATACGTCCAAAACAACGCTAACCCCGCTGAATATCACTAGTTTTTAGCGTGGTATGAGGGTATCGAAGACCTCGCAGCTACTGCAGCCGACTCCTCCGTTATTAATAACCCTATTACCCTCTTTTACTAGTCGTTATCTATTAATAATAATAGCAACGAGGTTAATAGCACCGATGACGAGGCCTTCCTTACTACTACCTATTTCAACTAACCTACTATAGTTAATAGTAGTAACATGATAACCCGCTTAGCTGACTAATCGACCCTCTATGCGATTAACTGCGTTAAACTCTCTTATAATATATTAGTTAATAAAAATAATAATCCCATCGCGATATATATTACTAACCGTTATTCGTTAACTATATTCAGAGGGATTATCCCTAACTCTAGCGCAGCCCGATATTTAACCAGGGGTTACCCGCAGTTCCTAGCCCTATAAAAGAGGGTTAACTACTAACTTAACCCCTCTATAGCCGGGGCAGCCTCGATCCGCTTTAGCAGCGCCGACCCTATCGAATCCCTCGGAATAATAGTTATTATAACTCCTTTTAGTAATATAACCTTCTACGTGATGCTAATGAATACCCCCTTCTTATTATCCCTTTATAATATAGACCGACTTAGCGTGAAATTTAATAATATCGCTAACTAACTTATTTATAACGACCTCACAACCCCGGTTATATAACTATAGGGCTACCTATAGTTTATAACTAACCCGGAAGAGGCTATCGTGAGTTATAACCTTACTAACGTCGAATTATACTATATCTACTATTATTTTAGCTACCTATCCGTCCAATAACTCCACAAAGTCCTCTAGCGCGCTAGCCACCCCGTTAATATCGATATTATCGATAAGTTAACGAAGTTTTGCTACTATTACTAACTCCATAGTAGCAGCCCCTATTAGTTTAAGTTTATAATAAAAGATAACTGCAATTTCAACTACGAGGTTATTATTGATATTATATATCTCGACGGCAACTGCCCTATTCTCCACGTTATTAATATAGCTACTATATTTAACGCGGCATGCTTTATGAAGGATATATCTGCTAAAACTATATAGCAGACCCTTCAGCTCTACTAGATCGATATATACCAGGGCCTACCCGACTAGATAGTTACTAATGCTAATACCTCCTTTCGATCCGCTAAATTTCGCTAATCTATATAAAAGATAGCGATCTCTATAAAAGAGGTCCTAGTTAAGGCTTATAATAGCATTAGGAAAGTCGAATAATATTATAAGCTATTACGCCAGGCTTATAAGATTATCCGGGTAGAAGATCCCTCTACTAACCCTAACGTCGCCCTCTAAATAGCTATAAAAGCTATTAATAACGTCGCTAGGCCCGATAGCCTAGTACTAACCCTGCTAGTATTCAGAGCCTACCCGCGCCTAATAGATAATTTAGCACCCTCGCTATTAATTATATAACGCGCCTAAGCTATATAAAAAGCTACTAACGAGATCCGCTAACTCTACGCTAGTTATTAGGTTAATAAAGCTATCGCAGCCTGAAATAGCCCTATAACCGAGCTAACGTTAAGCCTACCTCTCTAGTTAGAGGTTAGAGTATAGCATAAAAAAGATAGCTAGAAGGGCCCTTACTAGCTTATCTCTAACGATAGCTATAAATACGTAGTTTAACTACCTAATAGGCTGAAATCCTTCCGGTTAACTATTATTAAACCTTACTACTAGTTAACCGACCTGCTAATAGAACCCGATAGTAATAATAATAGGATTATAACCCCTAATAGAGCAACTAAAGAAGGCTACGATACTATCGTTATTACTAATAACGCAGCTCCCACCCTACTATAGCGCTAAGGCCGGCCCTGCTATAACCTAGCGCCGGGTCTAACTTTAACTATACTCCTCGCTAAAACAGACGTCACCGCTACTAACGAGACCTTCCTATCCGCTAAAGAGCAATCCGACCACGACCTCGCTATTAAGTTATATAATAATAGCGTAATTATAACCCCTAGAGAGCCTTTTGAGCAGTCGACCTAATAAGAGATCGAATCCCTTATCGAATAAGGCGTATTTAACTTCGTTAGGTATAACCCTACTTGCTATAATAGGATCCGGATTTTCCGCTCCTATATTATTAACGAGGTTAAGGGTAAGATAACCTAGCCCTATGAGAAGTCGAGACTCGTTATTTAGAGCTATACTAATAATAGTAAAGAGGCTATTTTAACCTAGGCCCCTACGATCTAAAGAGCTAGTTAACGACTAATCCTTGCGATTGCCCTGTTATTATTAGCTAATAGTAAAACCCTTTAGATCTGCGATATTACCTAAGCCTATATCCAGTCTGCTACCTATCTCGCCTGCCCTATCCTCGCTAAAATCCCCGCCTAAATATAGTATAAATACCCTGATAATACTATTATAGAGGTCGTGAAACCCCTCTATAGTATTGCCAAGGCTAGTACCTATTAGTAGGCTATATATAGCTACTACTATAAAGAGAGGCTCGAGATAGAGACTTCGTTATTTAACCCCTGCCTACTTATATTATTAAAAAATAACCTATCTTTCGCTATTATAGGTATATAAACTAATAATACGTTAGGCTTATTAAACGACGCTTTTTCCGCCCTTGAGGAGGCTAAATTAACTAAAGCTAGCTTTTTAGCTAAACCTAAGCAGATCCTCGCTATTAATAACCCCCTTATATTTAATAGTAGGATCATAACGATTAATAACAGCAATACCCTCACCCTTCGCTAAAAGGACTAAGGGCTTAAGTTACACCCTATTAACCCCTCTGCTAACGAAGCCGTCCGAAAGCAGCAATATATTAAATAACGCGCCTGCGGCGTATATATCGTATTAATTTGCTAACCCGAGGCCTATTTCAACCTATCTATCGCTATATAACGGCAAAACCCTATAGATAACGATATTAGAACCCTTAACTAGCGAATACTCTAGTAGTTATGATCCCTCGATAGAGGCCTTAGTTTTATCCCGCTTAACCTCGCTACTGCGAAACTATTTGTTTTTATCGATAGATCTTTTGCTAATAACGACGACCTCTCGTTATAACTAGGTTTTATTATTATACTAGCTAACGAGACTAATAATAATAAGGTTATTAATACGTTTGAAATCAATAGTAATATTATCTACTATAGCTTAATAAAGTCAAAACGTATTACCCGTAGCATACTAGCCTCGGAGATCTATAGCATAGTTACTAGCATCGATATAGCTTATGCAATCGCAATAACCCTCCAAAAGGTCTCTAATCGACTAGATCTATTATTAATATCGACTGTTATTTATACTAACTCGTATTCGCTATATGAGTGCCTCGTTAAGCTAGGCATAACGAAAGAAAAGCGCCTTATAATCGATATAATAGCGCTATAGTAGTCGTATAAACGCTACGAGATCGCAGAGATCTGCTAGATCTATAGTGATGATAACCTAGCCGACGGACTTATAAAGTTAACGCCGAATAAAGCCCTCTAATAGCTTATTAATAATAATAAGGCGACGATATAGATAGAGGGGTAGGTCGTCCGATAGTAGCTGGGATCCCGGCCCGTAGCCGGGGCCCTGCGCGTGGTAAAACCGGGGATATATAGCATATCGGGGGATAATAACGAGACGTGCGAAAACTGCGGTTATTGGGCTATTTAAGCCCCTTTTGTAAGTAGTACTAGTTGGTAGTTATCTCGATAAATATAGGCTATTATAGGGTAGGCACTAGCAGTAATAAAAGACTGCTAGTATTAGAAGCCCAGTCGGCGGTTCGTCGCTAACCTAACTAGCGCCACGTCGGGCTAATCGGACCCACCTATTGCGCTGATTCAACCAATAGGAGGGCCAGGACCCTATATGCAAGGACTGCCTATATAGCTATCGTAACCACTAAACCTACGATAGATAGATATCACGAATAACTACAGTATTACGGAAGAACCCTATCTTTCTGGTACGATTACCTGCGCAGGATAGTTATTCCGACATAAACTTATAGTAGAAGTTATAGAATCTAAGGAAGACCTAGATTTCTTAGTATATCTTTAGTAGCTTCTATTTAATAATAGCTTAGATATGAGTTTAGTCTATTAATATACCGTTAAGTATAATAATATACCCTAGGAACTCTACCTGCTATTAGTAAAACTTATACTTATTAAGCTTAGTATAGAGCTCCTACTAGCAAAGCCTATAGAGCACTTAGAGAAGGTCTTTTATATATTACTCTCTTATCTTAGAATAGATTATAATATTATCTATATAAGTAATATAATAAGTATCTAATAGCTTAGTAAGCGCTTAGTGAATATATACCTAGAATATAGCTAGGGCGTTTATAAGTCTAAATAGTATAATAGTATATTTAAAGTGCCTATAACGCGTCCTAAATGCTATTTTCTAGCGATCCTCTAGCTTAATATAAATATAATAGTATATATCTTAAATATTAATCTTCAAGATCTATTTCGCTCCCTAAAGCTTATCTAATAGTTTGCTAATAAGAGGGAGTAGATATTAGTTCTTTATTATTACCTTATTAGGGCTTTAATAATCTATATAAAGGTATAGGGACCTATCTTTCTTAGGTATAAAAAGGATAGGGGCGCCTGCCTTACTAATTAAGGGTTAGATCCGCCCTATTGCTTAGTTATTAGCGATATATTAGCGAAGTTCTTCTAACTAATACTCGTTTAATAGGTAGATAAGCCTATATAGGGGTTTCTTCCCTTCGATTAAGTTAATAGTATATTCTATGCTCTCTAGGACTAGGTATTACTTTACTAACTATTTATTAAACGTTGCCTATTTGCTAAATAGCTCTAGTAGTAACTCTATATTACCCTCTAGGGTATCTTCTTCTTCTAGCGCCCCTATTAGCAGCTTATAGAGGGTGATATTCCCTAATATATATGTAATATAAGCCTTCTAGCTATTCTTAATAACCTCCTAAGCGAATACTAATAGCTTAGTAATACTATAGTATTTATATTCCTAGGTATTTATCTAGGTATTAATTATAATACCCTCTCTTCTTATAGAGTATTATAATAAAAGGAGGTCTCCTACTCCTTTAGGTCAGGGGGCTTTAGCAAAGAGTTGCTATATCTTCCTCGCTTCTCCTCCTGAGTTAATAAGGAAAAATATTAACTAGTATATATTCTAGCTTATTATAGATAACTTATTGAACCCTTCTAAGGTAGGGGTAATAGCTACTATAGGTTATAGTTATAACGACTTAGCTAGTTAACTACTAATTATATTAACCTAGGAATAGGAATCTATATCTACTACTACTTCTTATTTAGTAATATTCTAGAGAATAATTGCTTATCTTTTTATAATAGCTCCCTTGGGGAAAGTATCTAGTTTTAATTTAAGTGCAGGGGCTACTAGTATAATCCCCTAGCTTACTTATTTTCTCATAAGTTAAGTTCCTTAACTTCTCTTATAGATTAGATTATATTAACCCTCGCCTTCTTAGCGAGTGCTTAGTATCCTACTAGCGTTTTATTTGCGCTTTATCTCACGCGTTTATCTAGGTAGTCTGCCCTCTTATACCCCTTTTGCTCATAGCTAAAGTATACTATATAATTAGACGTTATAGGTTATATATTAGGGCTAGATATAAGCTAGTTCTAATTAGGTCCCTATATCGCGCTACTAACTAGTTAGTAAGGCATTAGGCTCTAGGAACCCTATATTACCTTATAGCTAGAACCCTGCTAGCTTGCCTTTTAGCCTAACCTTGCTACTAGGGGCTCCCTTAGGTTATGCTCTTCCCTATATGCTATTTCCTGCTCTCGCTTTATAGAGGTTTGCTACCCTACTAGTAATATATCTCCTATAAGTATTTAGCTTCTATAGCTATATCTCTTAGCCTCTATATCTTAACTTTCTAATATTTGAGTTCCTTATATAGGAATAGGGCTAATTAGAAGGATAGCATATAGGCCTTAGCCTTGCTATCTTCTATACTAATTATACCTAAGTCCTAATATATTACTAACTATTTAATAAAGAACTATATTAGTAACTATATCTCCTTCTGCCTTATTATATCTAGCTTCTTATAATACCTTTGCTCTTAAAGCTTAGGGTTAATATACTATTAGCAAGCAAATGCTATAAAAGTAGCCTATACTAAGTCTCCTTCTAGCCTAGCCCTATAGTATTACTACTAGGTCTATAGGGATAGGCTTATCTTTATAAGCACCTATTAGACCTGCTGCTCTAGTATACTACTAGTATATAGTTAGTTTCTATCTTTAATTACTTAGATCTAGTTACTAACCTAGTCTATAGTAAAGTCCTTAGTTATAGTATAGTAGTTATATATAGGGGGCTTTTTATATTCTCTCTATAAGTATCTTAGTGCTAAGTAATTAGTAAGTTCTTATAGTAGGGTAGCGGTTTATTCCTTATGCTATTATTCTTATAGATATATCTGCTCTATAAGGCTCTCCTACTATTTCTATAGTAACCCTATAGCCTAGGTAAGGATGCTAGAAACACTAGCTTCTTAGGGAGTCCTAGGCAGGGTGCCCTATTAGCTACTACTTGCTATCTATTCGCCCCTCGAGGGGTGGTCTGCCTAGTCTAGCGCTGCCTAGGACCTAGCTTAACCCCTTAGGGCTATTCCTCCTGCTATATTATCGCTAGGGTTATCTATTCCCCTAGCGTAGTATCTATACTATATTCCTTATATCTCAGGGCTTAGCAAATAACTAGTATCTTATTAGCTAAGACCCTATTAGTTATATTCTATATGCCTAGCCTAGAGTTTATTATAATTAAACTCCGTTACTAAATCGTTAGTATATAGTTACTAGTTTGCTTTAGATATTCTAATTAGCGCTAGTTTCTCAAATCGAGGTAGAAGTAATAGAATTATAAGAATATAGCTAAAAGCCTAAACTAGGAAAGGCTAGAATATTAAAATATAGATATCTATTATTATATTAGACTATTGCTTAACCTTCTAAGTTTTCTACTTATAGAGTTTTCTCTAAGGTGTATTTATCCGCCCCTGACTCGCCGACGTTTTGCCGATAGCGTGGCTCTGCATCCTGCACCCGCTATTGTTCCTTACAGAGAGTATAGCTTTATATACTTAGGTATATCTATAGGTTTTGCTTAAGATAGGTTTCACCTTATAATTAGTTTTATCCTTTTATTATTCTAATATATATTTATAAGCAGCTTACTAGGCTAAGGATAAGGTTTTAGTTAAAGAGATTATAATATAGCTTAATAATACTCTTCCTACTTACTTATATAATAAAACTTATATATTTAAGTAAGCTATCTTTCTTAATAAGCTAATTAATATCCTAATAATATAGCTCTTAAAGAGCAATACCTATATATCCACGCTTCCCTTATAAGAGCCTTCAAAGATTCAAGGTTCCCGCGTGCTTTATAACGCCTATTATTAAGCTCTTATTACTATCTTTAAGGTTATTAGTAATAGCCCTACGCCTCAACCTAATTCTTATAGAAAGGTTAGTAATAACTTAGCAATAGCTTATTAATACTAGGTTAGTAGTAATAAAGAGGATAAGTCCTCAGGTGCAGAGGATAGTAACTCTAATAATACTATAGAGAGCAATAGTGAGAGTAGTAATAGTAATACTACTAGTAATAGCTTAGAGGAAGATAGCAAGGATAGTAATAGTAGCGATAAGAATAAGAATAATAATAATAATAATAATAAGGAAGGTAATAGTAATAATAATAAGTAGTAGTGCTAGCGGAACTTCAGCGAATATATAGTAGACTTCTATAGGGGTATAAGGTTAGATACCTATAGGTTTTGCATTACTTTTATAGGGGGGGGTTCTTCTCTTAGTATTTTAGCTATCTTATAGTTAATTAACTTTTCTTATTGCTCTATACTACTTATTATACTATTTATAATATAACTTATACTACTATTTCTTAAATCTAGCGAGGATTTGCAAAGCATCTACTAAGTATTCTTTAGGCTCCTAGGTATTATACTCTACTAGCTAGCCTTTCTATTTAACTAAATATAGGAGGCTTATTAGCGCTTCCCTCTATAATATAATATCCTTAACTTCTTATTCTCTAGGGTCTTCTTTAAGATCTAGGAGCTACCCTTTAGCAAGCTTCTAGCTATATTATAGCTTAAGTAGAGTAATAGAGAAGATATTATATATTCTGCTATATTTCTCTAGAAGTTATACTCTATAGGTATTAAAGCTTATAACTTCTATAACTAGCATAGGAATAAATCTTAGAGCGAGCTTTTGCTAACTTTTTATAAAATAGAAGTTCTTTATTAAAAGTCTTATAATATCTCTAATATTATATAATTACCCTTTTCTTCTAATATTTATATTCTTAGCTTATACCTTTATTATATATTACTAATTTTTAGCTATTCTTTAGCAAACCTCTATTAGCTTCTTAAGCTTTTTATTAACCTCTTAGGCCCTGATCTTAATATTTAGTAAGTAATAGTTAATTATTTAAGGGTAGTATCCTATAAGGGCCTTAAATAGGGATATACTAATAGTAGCATATTTGTTATTATTATATAAAAATTCAGCTTTAACTAATTATATTGCCTATTAGTTATATAAGCCTCTACTAAACTTTATAAGGTATATAGTTAAAGTTTAGTATATTCTTTTAGTCTAGCTGTCTATCTGCAGATACTATGCTATAGAGATGCACCCTTCTATATCTCAGGCTTTAGTCTAGTCTTACTAGAACTAGCTAGTAATTAGTTTATCTTAATTACTAATAATAGCTTTAGGCGTGCTATATTAGTACTTAATCTCTTAGTATAAGATTCTGACTAAACCTATAGCATCTAGTTACTTAGTTATTACTAAGAATTATACTATTTTAGTTATCTAGTATATAACTATTAGAATTATAATATAAATAACTCTATTATCTTAGTAACTTTCTAGCAAGCTAGTTAAGAAGTCTAAGGAAATCTATTAGAATAAGTATGCTAGTAGTTCTAATATTTATAGCAGCCTATATAGCTTATGCTATAGTATATATACCCCTTAGTAGCGCGGGCACTTAGCGATATATCGCTATATATCCTCTATTAAATATAGCTAATAAAACTTTTCTAATATTAGTTTAGCTATCTTATTTACCCCTATATACCCTAATCTAGGTATATTATATAAGGGATTAGGATTACGGCGCCGAGCCGGCGCCGGGCCTCTGCCGAAGTTTAACTGCATTAGTTAGCCGAGCCCTAAAAAGGGCTCCGCGCGCATAAGTAGCTAGAAGGGCTAACTTATCTTCTATAATATAACTAACCCCTATATTACTACTACTCTTTCCTTCCCTAGCCTAGCTTTTTATAAGCTATAACCTTATAATTAGATAAGCTTTACCTAATTATATAAGTAGCTAGCTCTAGAATAAGTAGTAATATAAGATCAGGCTGCTGAGGCGTTGCTAGCGCCTCCGCGCCTAATAAGTTAAGTGAAAATTTTGCTTCTGAAACTACACGCCCTAATATAGCCCTTATTATAGAACTTATTGCAACTATTTAGCGCTAAGCTAACTAGAACGACGTGCTTATTCAGGCCCTATCCGCACGCCCTATGCTAGTCTCTAAGACCTCTGAGACCTAGGCCTGCGAATATAAATACCCTTTAGCATACCCTTATAGAACTCTTGCTAAAGATATTATGCTAGCTTAAATTTATAATTAGCTAATAGCAATAAAAGATAGCAATATATTCTAGCTTAGAGCCTCTAAGGTATAAAAGATCTATTAGATACTTATAAGGGTAATTACTAGGCTATAAATATAGTAGTGCTACTATTATACTAGCCTTATTAATCTAATATAAGCTAACTTCTCTATATTTATCTACTAAGAATATATTAACCCTAGATTATAGGAGCGCTAGCTATATAGCCTTCTTAATAGCCTTTAGTAAGAACCTAGCTAATAGCCTCTCTAGTTCTTTATTAAGTAACTAGTAATCTACTAGGCCCTTAGAACCCCGGACTTCGAAGAGTCCTAGGCCTAAGCCCTCACCTTTTACTTCTAGCTTTTACCCTAGCTTTAGCAGAGCCTTAAATACTAGAAGTTTAATATATAGCAGCTATATGCTATAGCTACTGGTATAGAGCAGCTATGGGATATATACCTAGAGCGGTTTATAGAGCCCTTAGCGCTACTAGCGCGAGCAGCTACTGCTGAGCTAGCCCTAAAGAGGGCTCGTTTTAACTATAGCAGCCCTAATACTCCGGGCAGTATATACTAAAAGTATAATAGGACTAACTACTATAAGGCTAATTACTAGGCTAATAAGTAGTATAAAACGTGCTATAAGAAGGGCTACCCTATAGAGGCATGCTAATATAGCGCTAAGCCTTTAGTAGGCGCAGCCCGCGCTTATATTAACGCTATATAAGAATAGCATTACCTGGGTATTAATAAGAACGGGTACTATAGCCCTATCCTAGATAGGTAGGAAACCCGCGGTATAGATATATTAGAGGATAAGTAAACTACTACTAAGCCCTCAGGGATTAGGAGGCAAAGCCTACTAGCTATAGGGAAAAACCTGAAGCTAGGCAGAAGCTATAGTAACTAGGTAAAAGACCTGAAGGCCTGGAAGAGACTACGCTATAGAGGGTTTAAATCCCTGCGCAGGCATATAAAGCCCGCTAGCTATAGGGAAAAACCTAAAGCTAGGCGGAAGCTATAGTAACTAGGTAAAAGACCCGAAGGCCTGGAAGAGACCGCGCTATAGAGGGTTCGAATCCCCATGCAAGCATATAAAGCCCGCTAGCTTTAAGGAAAAACCTAAAGCTAGGTAGAAGCCGTAGTAACTAGGTAAAAGACCCGAAGGCTTGGAAAAGACCGCGCTGCAGAGGGTTCAAATCCCTGCGCAGGCGTACAAAGATAACTATAAGCTGCCGAATGCCCAGGGGGCCTCTAGCGAAGCTGCGGTAACTGGGTGAAAGACCCGAAGGCCTAGATATAACTAATCATAAGCGCTGCAGAGGGTTCGAATCCCCGCGCAAGCAGGAGTTTTATAGATTATTAGACTTAGAGACCAAGCCCTCTAGAGGGGGGGTAATTATAAGGGATTAGGATTATAGCGCTAAGCTAGCGCTAAACTAGCGCCGGGCCTCTGCCGAAGTTTAACTATATTAGTTAGCTGAGCCCTAAAAAGGGCTCTATGCGCATAAGTAGCTTGAAGGGCTAACTTATCTTCTATAATATAACCAACCCCTACGTTACTACTACTCTTTCCTTCCCTGGCCCGGCCTTTTGTAGGCTATAACCTCACATATTATAGTAGTTCTTTAGGATTTTATAGCAGAGGGATCCCTCTTCTAGGATAATAAGCCTTCTTTTAAACTAAAGGATATTATTCTTATTAAGTTAATATCCTTAGTATCCCCTAGTATCTTAGCGAACCTTAGCTACGAGGTCTCTATAGAAGTAGTCTTTAGCTTATAGTTCTCTAACTATCTATTTAAGATCTATGCCTAGTTATAATATATAAGCTATTTTATCCTAAATAAGCTCCCTTATTATAGCACGTAGGATATACTATTCTAGTATAGTAACCCTAGCTCCCCCTAAGTCCTCTAGTATATTGCTATTCTCTCGCAGAGCAGTTAGCATAGCACCTATATATACTTTGGAGCGGGTAATAGCGCTAATATGCATACTTATATATAGTAGCTTATTAATACCCTTTATGGGGTAGTGCTAACTTAAGGGTGAGGATCCCTTAACCTTAGAGCTAGCCCTCTAGCAAGGTTCTTATATACTTCGCTAGATAGCTCAGATATAAGTTTTAGTAATAGCTATAGTTCCTTCAAGCTTAGCAATATATTAGCAATCTGCTACTAAATGTGAGGGGCTAGCCCTTGGTTTGTTCAACTTAGGGGTGCCTGAATTATAGTAATCTAAGCTAAGGAAGGGAAGCTTTTTAGGAAGTTCCCTATGCAATAGAAAAACAGATATAGGGCGAATATTAAGCGAGAGCAGTTGTTAAGGGCATAATTCTTAGGGTCTATAGCACTGCCTAGACGTTAGCAGTAGCATAGCCTGTAATATATGCCCCCCCCCCCTTCTAGCCCTTATATAAGTATGGGTTTTAGCACGGGCTAAAGGCGGTTAGTACAGGCTAAAAGCTAGTCTAGAGTAATATTAATCCAGGCTGCTAGCTACTTTGCGCCCTATAAGCAAATAATATAATAATATGATTTTTCACGCCCTAGTTTGCTTCCTTTTTCCCTCTGTAAGGAACAGTGGCGGGTGCAGGATGCAGAGCCACGACGCTATCAGCAAAACATTAGCGAGTCAGGGGCGAACAAATATACCTAGGAGAAAACTCTATAAGGGAGAAACTTAGAAGGTTAAGTAATAGTCTAATATAATAATGGATATCTATGTTTCAACATTCTAGCCTTTCCTAGTTTAAGCCTATAGCTATACTCTTATAATTCTATTACTTCTACCTCAATTCGAGAAACTAGCGCTAGTTAGAATATCTAAAGCGAACTAGTAATAGTATACTAATAATTTAGCAATAGAGTTTAACTATAATAAGCTCCGAGCTAGGCATATAGAATATAACTAACAGGGTCTTAGCTAACGAGATACTAGTTATTCGCTAAGCCCTAAGATATAAGGAATATAGCGCGGACGCTACGCTAGGGGAATAGATAACCCGGGTAATAACATAGCGGGAGGGATAACCCCGAGGGGTCGGGCTAGGTCCCGGATAACGCTAGACTAGGTAGACCACCTCTTAAGGGGCGAATAGATAGTAAGCAATAGCTAATAGGGCACCCCGCCTGGGATGCCCCGAGAAGCCAGCATCTCTAGCATCCTTACCCAGGCTATGGGGTTACTATAGAAATAATAGGAGAGCCTCATAGAGCAGATATATCTATAGCAATAGCAGTATGAGGAACAAACCGCTACCCTACTACGAGAACTTGCTAATCGCTCAACGCCTAGATACTCGCAGAGAGAATATAAAAAGCCCCCTATATATAACTACTATATTATAACCGAGGACTTTACTATAAACTAGGTTAGTAACTAGATCTAAGCAATCGAGGATAGAAACTAACTATATACTAGCAGTACGCTAGAGCAGCAGGTCCAATAGGTACTTACGAAGATAAGCCCATCCCTATAGACCTAGTAGTATCACCATAGGGCTAGCCTAGAAAGAGACCTAGCATAAGCCGACTTTATAGCATTTACTCGCTAATGCTATATCAACCCCGAGCTTTAAGAGCGAAGGTATTACGAGAAGCTTGATATAATAAGGCAGAAGGAGATATAGTCGCTAATATAGTTCTTCGCTAAATAGTTAGCGATATATTAGGACTTAGGGATAGTTAGTATAGAAGATAGCAAGGCTAAGGCCTATATGCTATACTTCTAATTAGCCCTATTCCTATGCAGGGAACTCGAATATCAGAAAGTCGAGATATAGAGGCTAAGAGATATAGCTACGAAAGCTAAACGCTTATAGGAGATATATTGCTAATAGGGCAGCGAACCTCTATAAAGCAAAAGCAAGAAATAGTATATAGGGGAAGAGCATAACCTAAGGGGACCCCTAGTAGCGAGGTCGGGTTAAAAGACGGGCTAGCAAGGTTCTAGCTAGAAGATAACGTGGGGTTCGCAAAGCCCGATACCTCCCCGATAGGTCAATAGCAGGATATAGGGATCTAACTAGAATAGGTCTATATCTAGCCCTAGCACATAACCTGCAACATCTAATCACGTAGTATGCTTTAGCTATAAGCAAAAGGGGTATAAGAGGGCAGACTACCCGGACGAACGCGCAAAACGAAGCGCGAATAAAATAGCAATAGGATACTAAGCACTCGCTAAGAAAGTAAGGATTAATATAATCTAATCCTCAAGAGTTAAGGAACTCAACTTATTAGAAAACGAGTAAGCCGGGGGACTATACTAGTAACCCCTATGCCTAAATTAGAACTAGATACCCTCCTAAAGGGAGCTACTATAAAAGGATAGGCAATCGTTCTCTAGAACATCGCCGAATAAGAAGTAGTAGTAAACATAGATTCCTATTCCTAGGTTAATATTATTAGCAGCTAACTAGCTAAATCCCTATAACTATAACCCGCAGTAGCTATTACCCCTATATTAGAAGGGTTTAATAGGTTATCTATAACGGGCTAGAATATATACTAGTTAACATTCTTCCTTATTAACTCAGGAGGAGAAGCGAGGAAGATATAGCAACTCTTCGCTAAAGCCTCCTAACCCGAGGGAGCAGGGGACCTTCTCTTATTGCAATACTCTATAGGAAGAGAGGGTATTATAATTAATACCCGGATAAATACCTAGGAATACGAACGCTTTAGCATTACTAAGCTATTAGTATTCATATAAGAGATTGTTAAGAATAGCTAGAAAGCCTATATTATATATATATCGGGGAATATCGCTCCCTATAAACTGCTAATAGGAGCTCTAGAAGAAGAAGACACCCTAGAGAGCGATACGGAGTTACTACTAGAACTATCTAGTAAACGGGCAACGTTCGACGAATAGTTAGCAAAGTAATACCCGGTCCTAGAGGGTATAGAATATACTATCGATTTAATCAAAGGAAAGAAACCCCTATATAAGCCTATCTACCCATTAAACGAGCATCAGTTAGAAGAACTTTGCTAATATATCGCTAATAACTAAGCGATAGGGCGGATCTAACCCTCAACTAGTAAGGCAGGCGCCCCTATCCTTTTCATACCTAAGAAAGATAGGTCCCTACGCCTTTATATAAATTATCGAGGCCTAAATAAGGTGATAATAAAAAACCGATATCTACTCCCTCTTATTAGCAAACTATTAGATAGGCTTCGGGGAGCGAAATAGATCTCGAAAATCGATATTCGAGATGCATACTACTATATCCATATCAAGCTAGAGGATCGCTAGAAAACGGCATTCAGGACGCGTTATAAGCACTTCGAATATACTATTATGCTATTTAGACTTACGAATACCCTAGCTATATTCTAGGCGTATATTTACCGAGCGCTCGCCGAGCTGCTAGATACTTATTATATCGCCTATATAGATAATATTATAGTCTACTTAGAGATAAGAGAGCAGCATATAAAGGACCTTCTCCGAGTGCTCCGCAGGCTTTGCTAGTAGGAGCTCTATACTAAGCTTAGCAAGTGCAGGTTTTACTAATAGCAGGTAGAATTCCTAGGATATATAATCACGCCCGAGGGTATATCAATAGACTAAACTCGCATCTGAGCTATTACTAAATAGAAGCTGCTAAAGATATACCGAGATATCTAGGTCTTCTTTAGATTCTATAACTTCTACTATAAGTTTATTATAGGATATTCGGGCATTATAGCCCTAATAATATCCCTACTAAAGGGTAGCGAGAATAGCAAGAAAGGAGGCGAGTTTCACTAGCTAGAAGAGGCTTAACAGGCTTTCGAGCAGCTTTAAGCAGCCTTCTGCTTAGCAATAATTCTCTAATACTAGGACCTAACCCGCAAGATAAGGGTCGAGACGGATGCCTCTATAAAGGCTATATCTAGTATCCTATTATAGCATATTAATAGTTAGTAGCGACTAGTCGCCTACTACTTGCAGAAGCTTAGCAATATGGAGTAATGTTAGGGAGCAGGCTAATAGGAACTTCTCGCTATAGTTAAGAGTTTAGACTATTAGGCTTACTACCTTTAGGATATATTAAAGAAGTTTATAATCCTAACGGATTACTAGGTACTAAAGGGAGTTATTAGCACGCCTACGCGGGACCTTTAGGGAAGACTCGCTAGGTAGGTATATAAACTCTTAGCATTTAACTTCGACCTAGAGCATAGGTCGGGGGTTATAAACCTAGCAGATAGTCTATCTAGGAGGCTAGACTATATAGAGGGGGAGGTGAAGT